>VDFB02109584.1:0-15497 GCA_007258455.2 Sequoia sempervirens
ATGAATTGTGGCATTTAAGGTGATTGTTGTCCTTTCATTTGTAACTGTTGTCTTATATTTGGTTATGTTGTGTTTGTATAGTTAGTATACTATATATTTATTTATATTAGTCATTATTATATTATAATAGTAATATCATATTTTATATTCATATATATGTTTATATTTATTTATGAGACTCGCCAGGACTTGGCGAGTCCCGAGTCGAGTCCACCTGGCCGAATCTGAGGGACTCAGACTCAAACTCGGCCGAATTTGAACAAGTCTTGGCCAGACTCGCCGAGTCCAGGCGAGTTCCATCAGTAGGACTTGGCAGGTAGATTTGAAAAGTGCAAAAATTAGATGAAATTTGAAGTTAAAACTTTTTTTTTAACTTATTGTGAATGCAAAATGATGTAAACCATGAAGGTTTGTATGGTTTTGGAGGTCTTAATTTGGGCTTAGTGGCGGGGCCTTCGCCCCTCAACCTCGCCATGTATCGCAAGCGCCTAGCGCGTTGCCCCGGGACCCCGCGAGTAGCGCTGCCCCCAGATCCCTGCAAGGGGCGTTGCCCCTTGATCTCACTAGGGGCACTGCCCTTAGACCCCTACAAGGGGCGCTGCCCCTTGACCTCGCTAGGGGCATTGCCCTAGACCCCCGCAAGGGGCGTTGTCCCTAGACGCCCGCAAGGGGTGCTGCCCCTTGACCCCGCTGGGTGCATTGCCCCCAAACCCCTGCGAGGGGCGCTACTTCTTGACCCCACTGGGGTCGCTGCCCCTAAACCCCCGCAAAGGGCACTGCCCCTCAACCCCATTGGGGCAATTGCCCTGAAACTTGAGATTATGGCTGTTGCATCATCTAGGACCTATCTTAAACACATTCGTAGGAAGGATACATGCTCTTTTGATATTTCATATTTGAGCAAAATAAATGTCTGATATGTGGAGTTATAGTCGAACTATTTTAATTTATCTTTCCTAGCTATGCAATTAATTAGATATTTATAGGAAATAATTTTCTAAATTTAGTGAGGGAATTTTGGAAGATTACAAAGCCCTAAATGGGAAACATATTGAAATACCCTAGTCACACCTTTTGAGACTATTGTATCATTTGAATTGAGGGCGTGGGATTGTTTAAAGGTTGTCACAGGCTTTAAAGGAGTCTAAATGCCTTTAGGACTCTAACATGCCATCTATCCTTTTTTGTGATATTTGAAGGTTTTAAAAAGCATCAACAAAATAAGTCAGAGCATACCTTTCCAACATAATTATTGTAGCTCCTACCCATCCTAGAGCCAAAATGGGAAAGTATATCAATGGATTTTATCATAGGCCTCCCAAGAATATAGGTTAAGGATTGCATTTTTGTTGTGATAGACAAGTTGACCAAATATGCTCACTTCTATGTGATCCTCTGAGTTTAAGGCACCACAGGTTGCAAAGTTGTTTTTTGGAGAGTTGTTTAGGCTCCATTTCCTACCCAAGAAAATTATTAGTGATTCAGACAACAAGTTTCTTATTATGTTTTGGCGCAACCTTTTCAAGTTGATAGGTATTGAGCTAACACCAAGCACTAGTTACCATTCATAGATAGATGGACAAATAGAGATTGTTAAAGTGGGTAGAGGGATATTTGCAGAACTATGTGGTAGGACAACAAAAGGTATGGGTCAAATAGTTATATTTGGGTGAGTACTACATGTCCATTGGCATGACCCCATTTAGAGCTCTTTGTAGGTATGATGCCACATCTTTTGTGGATTTGATTGATGATAACAAGGTTCAGAAGGAAAATGATTGGGTCTAGGAGAGCCAAAATATTCTTAAGTCATTGAAAGACAATCTCCAACAAGCTTAGAACCAACAAAAAATTAATGAAGATAAACATGGGGTGGAGAGATCTTTTGAGGTTGGTGAGTTGGTCTTTATGTGGTTACAACCTTACAGGCAATCTAACTTGAAGAAAAGTGGAGCAAAAATGCTAAAACTATGGTTTTATGGACCATACAGTATATTAAGGAGGATAGGTGAGGTTGCTTATGAATTGGACTTGCTTGAACATAGTAAAATCCACAATGTGTTTCACGTTTCATGCCTCAAAAAGGCACTTGGACAACATATTGAGCCCTCTCCTGAACTACTTCCATTGGATGGGGAGGGTAAATTAATTTTGGTACTTGAGGCTATTATGGATATGAGGGAATGAAGGTTGAGAAATAGGAGTATCAAAAAATATTTGATCCGATGGAAAGACTTGCCTCCGAAAGATGCTACTTGGGAAGGAGAGCAAATATTACAACATCCAAATCTTCAATTGCTTTAGGAAAGCAATTCCTGGAAGGGAGGATTGTAATGTCCCCTTTGCAAGTGTAAGCATCAGTTTGGGACCCTTAGCCTATTTTTATTTCCATAGGCTAATTGGAAGTAAAAAGGGAATAATTAATCAATTAAATTAAGTTGTAGAAGTTCGAGTGACATCGATTTAATTAATTATTTTATTTTAATAAGGTGAACAATTTAATTGAAAAGGTGACTTTTCAGGGGTTAAAATCATTAAAGTTAAAATAATTAAAGTCAAATGGTGGGAAATTGAATACCATTTTATTATTTTGGGGAAAAGCATATAAAATGGAATGAAGAATGGTATTTTTGGTATTCATTTTTTACAAATCTCAGTTGAAGATGAGAGCCTAGGACGAAACCCTAAGATGAAATTAGTATTGTGGAAGAAAACCCACCTAGCTGATGGGGTGGATTCACTTAGGATTCATAGGTGCGCTTAAATTAGTGATTACAAGGAATTTTCAAAAGGTTTGCACAAAAAAATAAATGTCTGGTATTTGGAGTTATGGTCCAGGTATTTTAATTTATCATTCCTGGCTATGCAATTAATTGGATATTTATAGGAAGTAATTCTCCAAATTCAGTGAGGGGTTTTTGGAGATTACAAAGCCCTACATGGGCAGCAACATATTCAAATACCTTAGCTGCATCTTTTGAGATTGCCATGTCATTTGAATTGAGGGCGTAGGATTGTTTAAAGGTTATCACTGCTTTGAAGGAGTCCGAATGTCTCTAGGACTCTAACCCCTGCTGTCCAACCTTTTTAATGATATTTGAAGGTTTAAAAAAAAGCATCGCCACCTTATAGGAGTGATGTGAGGTCTTGGGGAATTGCATTGATTATAGAAAGGGAAAATAAAGGCAGCTGCAGTAGTTTAGGGGTCATGGGACTCTTACAAAACACTCTCTGATACTTTGTTGTAACTATAAGTGGCATGAACCTGTGAGAATCTTATGTGTAAAGTGTTTGGGAGCCGTGAGGAGCATTAGAAGGGGTTGAGAAAGCTTATACTTCCTGTTGCATCTGATATTAGGGAAATTTGTGGTAAACAAGTAGTGCAGAATGGAGTAAGGAGCTCAAAATGTTTAACATAATTTAATATACAATTATTTATATTGAATTTATAAAATATTTAAATGAAAAAAATTACAATAAAAAATGATTTACTAAAATAGAAAAAGTGTTACAATTAATTAATATAAATTTTAAAATTGTTTAATTATACTCCATTTTATAATATTTAACTTTTAAAAGTTTGTATTTACTTAAAAAAGAAAGTAAAAAGAACATAATAGAATAGAAGATTTTTAACGTCCATGAGGCCAAGGTAGCCTATTGGACAGTAGACCCTATTATTCTTGCTTTCTTAACTGTTGATCTTTTGCTATTCAATTTGATAATAAACTCCCCCATTTTCTCAACCATCTCCTTGTTGAACAAATCTTGTAACAAAGCTGACGCTAAATTACTTGTGTAGTTGACTTGGATGTCATTCTAAGCTTTACATTCCAAATAATGCTCCATTACATTATAAGGAACAAATCGTGAGAAGCTTTTATAAAAGTCAAGATATAAAAAATATATAAAAGGAAGTTTTTTAAGGGGAAAATGGGACAAATCATGGAAAAAGGTGATATTTTCTTGCAAACCGGAGGGTAGAGATGCCCAGAAGTAGCCGTTAAGGATAGAAATAACATTTCATCCATTTTAATAGGGAATGATGCCATTTCATCATGTTTTTAGTAACATAATTTAAAAGTATCAACAATAGTGTTTAATGCCAAATTAATGCTAGGATAACTCTTTTCATCCCATGCCAAAGTACATAACAATCAGCAATCAACAATCAGTCAGTACTTAATACCCTTGTAGGTCCCTGTTTTAGTACTAGTATAGAAATCTTAAATACATCTATCTAAAAAATGCCAAAATATCCATCTAGAGCTTTTGTTTTCTTTTTGATCGATACATGCTTTTGATTGGAGCTATGAACTAGTGAGTTCACAAATGGGGGATCTCATCCCCGGCCTGGATGCACAAAAACCACCTAGACTTGTGAGCACGGTAGCCCAACGAGCACACCAGCCCAATGAGGGTTTGGCACAGGCCTGAACGCTTGTGAAACCACCTACATGAATGCTGCAACGGTTCACAATCCGTGAGCACACTGGATCAGCGAAGGCACAAGCTTGTGATCACAATAGCCCAATAGGGATTTGAACCTTGATGGCAATATCAACAATGCCACAACTTAACCATCACACTGTGGGATCAACCCCCATCTGGAGCTATTTTATTTACTTAAAGAGTTTTTTTTTTTACTTCGATTTTTTTTTTCTTATTTTTTTTTTAATTTGTAAGTTAGGCATAAGGGAGTCGTACCCCATATAGAATTAGAAAAAAACAATTAGATAAAATGCATGCCCTAAAAAATAGGTGTACCATGAAGCAAAAACAATGCTCTTATCTTAGGTTACTTGCAAACATAAACAAATTTTGTAAGAGAGTATTAGCTCAGATTTTGGGATGCCTCAAATCCACCCCTAGCGTCCAAGTTTTTCCCTTTTGTTGCTGATCTTAAAGTCATTTGGTGTTTGGTTGAGGTGGCAAATTTTTTTTCTCTTAACCTCTGTCCAACAATGATCGGTAGGAGATTCAACATTGCTTTCAGCCTGCAAAGATGTTTGAAGCACTTTGGGATGGTTTTGAATTGATGACATTGAGGAGAAGACCATTGATTTACCTTCCTCAAGTTTGTTAGGAGTAGCGTTCCCACCAACCGAGACCAAAAAAATCCACATTTGGAGGGGCTGAAGGAAATGCTGATTTATCTAGGGGAGCTTGTGGCGGAACCTTGTCAATTTGGGAGTTGGATGGGTTCACATAATGTTGGGGCTCAACCCCAATTCACCAAGTGGGCTTACCGCCTGAATCCATATTACTACGCTCGTGTATTGTCAACTTTTGGCATTGAGGGTTGAAGTGATTTGTAGAGAAGCATTTTCTACAACGAAAAGCCACTTTTTCATAATCAACTGGCTGCAACTAGCAGCGATCTCCTACCATCAATGACATCTCTGTTGGGAACCCTTTGGAAAGGTCCATTTCCACACAAGTTCGAGCACAAGTGGAACTTTGGTAGTTAATGGTTTCCTCTGAACAACAATGCAATTTCCCTAGGCCATTGCCAATAGCCTGTAAGCAGTCCAATTCCCAAAATTGGAAGGGGAGATAGGGTAAGCGCACCTAGAAAAAAGCAGAGGTGAAGGTCTCCATTCATGGATCAAAGGAAGGATACTAGGGCTTTGTACATAGGAAATCACCTTGGAAAACCCAAGGACCATTTTCCAGCACCCAAACCTTATCTGCAAAGGACTTGAATTCGAGAATAAAAAATCCCTTTGCACAAGGGAAAATGCGAATTTCTTCTTCCAAAAAATCTTTCCAATTTGCTAAGATCCATGTATGCAAATCACTAAGCTTTGGCCACAATTTGGTAAATCTACAAATTAGGGCATGTCGTTGTAGGAAATCCTATCTGTCACCTGCTAAAGCATCCAAATGAACTTTTTGAACAGAGCCCGAGCAATAGATCGGGATGGAGGAGCAATGTTGACCAGGGGCACAACGGCCTTTGGATGATTTCCCTAGAGGGGTTGAGGGAGGCATCACACCCGAAGGACCCAGCGCGACCCTCCCCAAACCACCATCCACATCCTGCCAGAATCATGAGCGCTAGTTAGGGTTTTGGCACCGAGACTGCAAGTTTGGAGGATCATAACTGGCTCTTCCTCCACACAAAGCCTCCTTGAAAGAGAGACATCGAGCATTATCCCCATTGCCGCCATGAAGCTCGACTGGTTCAACATCCCTAGCGAACGCTGCCTACGTAGGGAAGGGAGACGCGGGAGTATTGCACAACATTGCGAAGCTTTGACTTTTAGTCTCGAAATAGTTTTATTTACTACATAAACATTTTTTTTTAAAAATTTTACATTTTGTTTTAATACATTGTTCACCTTATTTTATTTGAAGAGCTATTTTACTTTTGTATGTAAATTTTAATTTTATTTTTGAAAAAGCAACTATTCATTATTTTGGTAATTGTTTAGTTTTGTTGTTACTTTGATAAGTGTAGTAAATATTATATACTTATATGTTACTTTTTAAGTATTAATTTTTGGATGTGTAAATGTTTGTCAAATTTAAGTTAAGAGTTTTTTATGTATATGATCATGAGACTCCTTGCTGCCATTGTACAATGCCTCTTGGTGTAACAACAGATGACCAGTCACAATCACTTCTCTTCTGTCCACAATACCTTATTAACTAGATTCCAAATTAAAATGATGCTGGCAGTTCACCCTAAGGTAAGTACAAGCCGAATGTTGGTTTAAAAATTAAAAGCTCTCAAAATATATTGATACAATCGTTTCAAGGTAAAAAGGTGCATGCAACATCTTTCTAGGCAATGAGTTCACGATTAATCCCTACAAGAAAGTACAAGACAATTACAAACCTTAACATGTCTCTTATTAGCCACATGTCTAAAACATCAGATCAATATTAATCTTTAATAGATGATCACATGTGCATATTGTACTACACCTCAACATTTAGAATGCTGCTGTCACAATCATGAATATCCTTGACATGGAGATGAAAAAGATACGCTTTTCATAACATGAATAAAACAAAGTTCAACTTTTGATTTGTAGCTAAGCCAAGTGAATAAACGCCTTAGGAATGATAGAGTTTGTAATCACAAGCTATAGAATGGTCTCAACAATCCCTTAAAGAATTAGTTTGAAAGTCCCAAAAGGTTGTCTTAAATGAATAGTTGGGCAAACCTCTGAAAGTAAGAGAAGGCCATTTGTAACAATAAATATTATCAATTTCGTTACAATGATATTGTAAACAATCCAGTCTATTTGCCATTTTAATTTTGACCTTGGGTTTACATCATTCATGAATTCATCTTGCCTTAAATATTTGAGAGGCATTTAAAATGAGTCAAGAAAAGAATGACCAAGGATATCATTATGATTTTCCATGTATTTGAGAACTTTTCCCTATAGCCAGCTTAATAAAACCATCATGCCTTCAATAATTTCAAAGGTGTTAAACACATGACAAGAAGTAAATGGGGAATGACAACATTACAAATTTCTTTTTGTTTCAAAACCTTCACCTATGACTAGTTGAATGAAATAGCATCTGCACATAAGAACAAGGTCATAGACACTAGCAAAGAATGAATATGATCCCACAGTTAAATGTGTTCAAGATAGGATGACAATTTTCATGCATGAAGAAAAGAGGTAACCTTAATGGTCTCCATTTGATTGTTTATAGAGGAGGAAAAAGGGCCTCATCGAAGCACTTATCCACCAACCATATAGAACACATGGTCTTCTTCATTGTCCCTATCAAACAAGAGGTAACTCTTCTCCTCACGGGGAACTTCAAAGTTAGGAATCAACAAGGAAGAGATGATGTAAATAATTATTAACATTCATGCACAACAGTGCAGTCACATGACGATAAGGCATGCTAGGAAACATGAAACAAAAAGCATAAATATAATGCATAAAATTGCTTTGGCTAGAGACTTTTGAGAATTTCTCAACCACAAAATCCATGTGACTTCCTGTTGCTTGGAATCTCTCCATTCCAAATGGATTTTGTTTTCAAAACCTTTGAATCCTGGGTTAGTCCCTGAAGGATCCATTCTGCCCATTATAAATCAAGTTCATTGATGTTCTTCATCATCACTTAAAAGGATCCCAATCAATGAAAATAAGGTACAAATAGCAGTCATGAAGTCATAATGATGTAATCATGATTATACTCATCCTATAGATTGTGTTTACAACCTAAAATTCTGCCAAAGTCTATTGCTTGCATATAAATGAGGATATAGCAACAATCTACAAGGTACATCAAGCAACCAATTTACTAATAATGCAATCTGAAAGTCAACCTTTGGGGCATGTTTATACCATTTTCCATTTCCCTCATGCCTCTTAAAGTGCTAGGAAGGTCCTTAAAACATAATACCCAAAACAAAGTACGACAGAAATCTAGGTTTGTCTTAATCGAGGTCAAACTGTTATAACAAAGTGGAAGAGAGTTTTATCCTCATTACTTGTAATCACATTACTGTTGCTAAGGAAAGTTGTAGTGGCAAAATATGGACAGTCATGGAATAAAAACATAGAGAGCAATGGCATGCTTCTCTCTTATGACAGACATTCGTTCTAACATGCCAGAATAATGTGAGCACCTCTTTTAAAAACTTTTATATCCAACAAGAACCTAAAACCTATCTCGAATGAGGGGACTTAGTTTGCACCATAGAAGCATAAATCTGCAAAAAATCGCAGAAATCGCGATTTTTAAAAAATCGTGGGGGTTCCCGATTTTTTCCGGCTAAAAATCGCGATTTTTTGGGTTGCGTTGACCGCACCAAAAATCGTTGAAAATCGCGAAAAAATCAGGTTTAAATCGCGGAAAAATCGGGAAAAAAAGTCAAAAAATCGCGAACTCTAAAAAGCGTGAAAAAAAACCCTAAAAAACGTGATTTTTTGCATAAATATGAGTCGCCAATTGATTTTCTTGATGCCCTGTGACTTTCCAGCGCCGTCAAATTCCCGAAAAGTTGCAGAGTTTATTTCTATGTCCTGCTTAACTCCATATCCACGATTGGCAGCCAGCATTCGCGACTTGCCTTTTCTTTGACTCCCGTCCGCGACTTGCTTTGGCATTCACGGCAACTTCACTCACGGCTTCGCATTCACGCGGCTTCACTCCGTGCTTTTATTTTTTCCGCACGGCTTTTATTTTTCCGTATGTTTGTTTTAGATTTTATTTGTTTTTATTGGGCTGTATGCATTTTAAACTTTTAGCGTTGATTTTTCTATATTAAAAGTTTAAATCTATGAAAGCATTTTATTTTTATTTTTAGAGATTTATATTTATTAATATAATTTATTATATTATAATAACAATTTGTTATAAATTTTATATTTATGACTATATATTTAAATTTTTAATAATATAATCTTTAACATGTTAAAAATTAACTAAATAAATAAACTGTAATGTTTAATTAATTTAAATATAACTAATTTTTTTTAAATTAAATTATTTTATAATAATATAACTTTATACTATTTATTCTATGATTTATTTTTTAATGTTTACAAATCCCATATTTTATTTTGCTTACTTACTAAAAAAATTAAACATTTATTAATTATTATAATAAATTTAATATTATTATTTTTTTTTAGTTTTCATTTTTTAATATTATCATTTAATACATTATATATAAAATTCAAGAAATGTAAAATAAAATATTTAAATTAAATTCAACAAATATAGTAAAATCTAACATAAATTAATATATTTAAATATTTATATATTGTGATTTCACATGTTTCTTAGGGTTTATATTTTATAAATGTTAGACAATTTTGTGGATATATTATTTATATTTATAAAAAAAAAAAAAATTACATAGGGCGAATTTAATCCGAATTTTTTGCTTTTCGAATTTTTTCCTTGTCGAACTTCATCCGAATATCAATGTTGCCGAACTCGAATTCGAATTCGAACCTTGTGACTTAGACTGAAGGTTTCGCTCTATTTTTTGGCCGCCATAAATCTACACGCGAGTTCTGAACGCCGTTTTTGCTGCCGACTGTGAAGTACGCGACCAGAAGACGAGGCTGTGAAGACGCAACCAAAAGACCAGAAGACTAGGCTGTGAAGACGCGACCAGACTGTGAAGAGATTGTGAAGACGACCAGAAATCCTGATTTTTTGTCTATTTTCTATTTTCTATGTTTTTTTACGTTTTTTTTCAAACCCGATTTTTTCCCGATTTTTTCACGATTTTTTCACGATTTTTCAAAAAATCCTGATTTTTTGGTTTGCCGATTTTTTCCCCAAACGATTTATGCTGCTATGGTTTGCACAATCCACAGTCAACACTTACTTAAACCCTAAAGGGTAATTCCATTCATACACATTCACAGCCAGGGTTTTCTTTAAGATTAAAACAAATTATATCAAATTTGACACACAACCATTTCACTAAAGAAGAATTCGATATCTATATTACAAGAGTTAAGCTTTATACATGGCCTCAACAAATAATTCAGAGTCATATAGAACAACCTCTATCACATATTGCTATAATTGAGCAAAATAGATGAGTCGGACCCTTGGGCTCTAGATCTATTGACTCTATATTCTACTCTTTCCCTTCACTTATGTTCATGTGCAGTTGACTCTATATTCTACCCTGTCCCTTCACTAATGCTCAAGTGCAATAATAATCATCTTCCTTTTATAATGCTTAATTGCCATGATAATCACCTCTCTTCTGTAATGCTCAAGTGCATTGATAATCATGTAAATCACAAGTATGGAATATGGAACGTGTTGGTTTCATCTGGGCTCTCACATGATCTTCATTCTATTAGGGAAGCTTTGATCATATTGTGATCCACTCTGAAATTAAATCAAGTATGCACATAAAAAATATCGTGTTAGAATTTTAGAGTTGAGACTGGAATTGGTGAAAACTTGGTGAGCCATTTTTTAACATGGATTTGGACTGTGATAAACTCAGCCAAAACTCAACAATTTAAAAAATATATAAATTTGAATTGTTTTTCTGTTTTTCTTGCAGATTCAGCTGAGTACAGCCGTTGGGACTCCCAAAACTGCTAAAATTTGCTAGGCTGTTGTACTGGCTACCAGACTTGGCCAAGTCTCTAAGTTGTGTTTAAGAATCGCTAAGATTCACCTAGTACTAATATGGTTAGAATTTTTCGTTTCAATGCTAATTCATCCAGAGACAAATTTTCTATATTAATTTAACATGTTCTATATCCTAGTACTTAATTGAAATATTCAGTCTAATAACTTATAGAAGGTGCAACTATGTAATATATATTTTTCTGTATAGTAAAAATATTTTTACTTTCAAGCTAAAAGAAACAGGAAAGAGACATTACATTTGTAAATTGAGAATTTTGGAGTCTACTGTATTTTGAATGAACTTGTACTAAATTACCATACATGGATTAAAACTTTAAAAATCATTTTCAGACCTCCTCCATTATCTGGTATTTACAGACATTTCTCAAGTTAGATGGGAAATCTATTTTGCCCTTATATTCACTAGCTTCAGATTTATTTTATCTCGTCTTCAAGTAACTTTCTCCGTTGAAGGTTTCCAACAAAACTTCAATATTCTTTCTTTCTCTTCAGTTCTGCAACTTTCTTGGCTGATGCCCTCAACATTGAAGGCTATTCAAGGCATAAAAGTCCAAATGTCAAACTGATTAGTCATTGTCATTAATAAAACCCAGGTTTGAAATTTGAAACAGCTATTTGTAGAATGTGAATCTCTTTCTTGATCTCTCTCACCCTTGAATGATGAGAACCTAGAACTTAAACCATGTTCTAGAAAATATAACATTGCACATGAGTTAGGATTTGATGGAAAAGGTATAAACGAGAATGGTTACTAGGAAGCTTCATTATAGGAACAAGGATTGTGTTTCCATTCCCATACTAAGAATTTATGGCAACTATAATTATATATAATACAGCTGTATCCTCATTCATATATTAATGTGCCCTGATTTGAATGGCATCCCCATCTCTATACTCGTACTTATACCTGTACATCTTTAGGTAACTATGCAACTTAAACTAGACCTTTCCTCCTATGTTCCAGAATTAATCTCCTTAATTGTTACCTTACCATATTCTATAGGCTTTATATTGTGTGCTATTAATGCATTGTTGTAAGGCTTTCACCCTTATTCTTAAAATTTAAAAGCATGGTTTGCATTCTTGGACTCAACTTAGACTCAATCAACGATTTTTTTTTTTGACTTCGCAAAACTTGACCAAAACTTGACGAAACTTTGAAACTTAAAAAATTCTTAAATCTCTTAAAAAAATTAAATTTTACGCAAAATACATTTAAAGGTTTGGGGGAAGTACCCCAGGTGCATTCCATCTCATGGTATAGGGTGGGGTCAAGGGACGAAGCCCCTACCACCAAACCCAAATTAAGGCGTCCAAGACCACGCAAAGCTTCATGGTGCACACCATTTTCATAATTTAAAAAAAAGGCAAAAAATTGTGTATTTTCACTCCAATTCACACAAGAATGCTAAAATGCTGGTGTAATCTTTGCCCTTGGGCATGCACGGCTCATAAAGGTGAAAATGCTTGTGTTTTGAGTTTGAAAATAGCATTTCTTCCACATTTTTTTTGTATCCAGATTCCATTTTATACATGGGCTGGGTATATCCCATAGACTCTCCAAGTACTCAGCTGCAACTTGGCAGAAAATTGTGGAAAGCTCAGTAGTGGTGAGACACAAGTTTACTCTGGAAAAACTTGGTGCAAAAAAAAATCTAGGGAGTAGTAAAACTATGCTTAAAAGAATTTATACATGCAACCCTCTTAGTCTTTTTAGAACTTAGTGATACAGTTCTTTCTTTGCATACCTAATTGGGAAGTTCCTTTAGAGATGAAACTCACTAAAGTTTAAAAGGTTGGAATATCAATGTCACATCTTACATTTTTCATTTAGGTTATATCTTAACAACAAAAATTTAAATAATCTTCTCTTTTACATCAATATCTTTCACTGGGATAATGATTAATCTATTTCTTTTTTGTAATCAAGTGAAATCTGCAATAAAATAACTAATAATGTGGATGATATACAAGTTCTAGGATATTTAAGTCATTAAAAGAGCTGTTGAGCAAAAAAATTTGAAGAAATATAGTAGGGTCATCGATTCTTAAAAGGCTTCTAGAGACACGTTAGATTTGAGTTCCTGTGGGAACTCACATATTTGCTTGTTGATAAGAGACAGATTGAGGAATTTCCATGGATCATAGGGATTGGATCTAAATATGGGGTTTGGAAATTTCTAGGTAGAGATAAGAGTTGAAGGAAGATTCATTGTTGAAATAGCATGAATACTAGCAGAGCTGCAGAATTATGCTTATCTGGTGTACATGCCATCCTTATAGTTCAGTTCTGTTTTGGATCTTCAATTTATGTTTTCAATTCAAATTTTAAAATACAGACTCAATATTTAAAGAAAGAACACACAGTAGTATATTCGTGTGTGCATATATTATAAGGATGATAAGGAAGTACTGTGTTTATTGTGTGACTGTGGACATATAAATTGAGCTTAAGAACTTGAAAAATTTATATATTTTATATTAATAAATGATTTCCTCTATAATTAATTGAATTGTTATTGGAAACATCCAAGGCTGATTTTTACTTATCTACCTAACTGCAGGCATACATAAGGAGCACATTGTTTCCACATTCTCCAGCACATTGCCTCAAGTAACTAGAATCTTTCCAGTTCCTTTTTCCAGTTATTTGTATAAAAATGAAATTGTATATTGATTATGATGAACACTAGAAGATTACTAAGTTATTCTTTAATAGATAATTTCAAAGCATCATAAAGAAAGAATGTGGTAACAAAATGAAGTCCAATCTCTAAAGATGGTTGGAAAACTAGTAAAGGTGATATGTTCCTTTATCATAGGACAAGGACAAGAACTAAATACATCTTCCATAAATTTGTTGTAATTGTAAAACATTAGTGAAGAATGACATTCTCCTACCAAAACCTCTAATGTACATAAATATTGAATACATAGTTGAAAAACTCGCCAAGCCCAAAAAACTTGGAAAAAAACTTGGCAACTTAAAAAATTGCTTAAATTTCATTAAAAACACATTTTTTTTTGCAAAATTCAATGATAAGATGCATCCAATGAGTCAATAAATGAGTACATAAAAGAAACAAGCTGAGTCTAGTTGTATTTGATTGATTTGAAAGCAAATTGGGTACAAAATGGTATACTCATGTGGAATGCACTGATGTTGATAGTCTGAAACAAAATGAAAATAGCAAATTGTTTTTGTAAAACTGAAAGTAAATACTACATTAATATATTTTACAAATTTGCATCTTCCTCTTTCCCATGTCTAGTGAAAACTAGGGGAGAGGTAGAATGTAGAAACCCTAGTTTCCCCCTGACACTGCTCCAGACTGATTTTTAGTTTTTTCTGATGGTTTTTGGTTTTTGCAATGTTTTTGATGTTTTTGATGCAATAAATGAAAGGTACGATTTTGACCAATAATTGAAATAAATTCAATAAAAATTAAATAGCTTCGGAATTGAATGAATAATGATGCCAGTATCTTTATTTGACCTTCTCAACTGATTACAAAAATACCCAGAATACATGCAATGAACAAATCAATGAATTTTCAATACTTTTAAAAACCTGGTATTTGCTGCTAATGAGGTACAGAAATGTACGGCTGAATCAATGGATGCTCTTCTCCCTCAGAATGATGATCTCTGAAGACTCTCAGCTAGTTGGCGCCTCCACTGGAAATGATAGGAAGTCAAAGAATCAGGCGTTTTCCCTTCCAAGACAAGGACGGCTCAAATCAGAATGGTACGGCCAGAAAACAGGAAGTACGGCCTGGTAAGTACGGCTCCCTCAATCAGCAATGATTAAAACAGTACGGCCTCCCTCTGTAAGCTCTGAAAGATGCGCCAAAAGCAATAGAAGGTATCTGGATGCAAACAACTGCAAATAACTGAAGATATGAATTTCTCTGATGCTCTGTAGTTTACTCTGAATGAGAAAACCTCTGTGGCAATAGATCAAGTGATATTGCACACTCTCTGAATTGCTTTCCGTTGGAGATGGCTCGTTCCCCAAGGCAGTCGAACACGAAACCCTAAAGTCTCAGGCTCAGATCAAAGTTGATCAGTTTCAATTCTCAATAATCTCATAATGGCACAATTACCAATGCAAAACCCTTTATCTTTCACAAAAGTGCGATTTCCACCATAATAGGGTTTTAAATGATATTTGACTTTTAATTCTTTAATTTCTCCATAGTTCTCCGTCAAATATTTTATAATATTTTAATGGTCACTTTTGGCCCCTTCTGATGATGGGCGCACCCTTCAAGGCAATCACTTAAGTTATAATTTAAAATTATAACTTTATATTATAAACATTAATTAATTAATATTTAATCAATACGATCAAATATTAATATCTTCCTCGTTTCTAA
>VDFB02109584.1:17182-35963 GCA_007258455.2 Sequoia sempervirens
TGCCACTATCAAATGCCTCCAATCCTCTGAAATCTGAACCATAGTGCCCAAGTACGGTCTTCGTGAAAGTGCATCTGCCACTACGTTCTGAGTACCTTTGATATATGAAATATCAAAGTCATAAGCCTGCAGCTTGCGACCCACTTCTGATGTCTGTCATTGAGATCTCGCTGCCCCAAGAAGTGTGTAGACTGATATGATCAGTCTTGATGCAAAATTTGCTGCCAACAAGATATTGTCTAAATTTTGCCAAGGCATGCATAATCGCGAGCATCTCCTTATCATATATACTATACAAACGCTCGGGTCCTCTGAGCTTGCGGCTCTCATAAACTATCGGGTGCTTGTCCTGCATAAGCACCGCACCAATGCCCTCACTTGATGCATCACATTGAAGCTCAAACGGCTTCGTAAAGTCCGGTAGTGCCAAAACAGGGCAAGTGGTCATCAACTCCTTGAACTTCACAAAACACTCCTGTGCCTCAGAAGTCCAAACAAACGCCCCCTTCTTCATCAAATCTGTCATCGGGGCTGCATGTCGTGAATAGCCATTCACGAATCTGCGGTAGAATCCACACAAACCGAGAAACCCTCTCAACTGCGTCAGGTTCGCCGGTGTGGGCCAATCAACTATGGCGCGGATCTTTTCAGGATCCATGCGCACTCCATCTGCACTGATAATATGACCAAGATATAACAATTCGGTCATCCCCAAGTCACACTTGGACTCCTTGGCGTACAAGGACTCCCTCTCCAAAATGCTCAACACTGTCTCCAAGTGTGCCAAGTGCTCCTGCCAAGTCCGACTGTAGATCAAGATGTCATCGAAGAAAACCAACACAAACCTCCTCAGCAATGCATGAAATACTCTGTTCATCGTCGACTGAAAAGTGGCTGGTGCGTTAGTGAGCCCAAATGGCATCACTACGAACTCGAAGTGCCCACAATGACATCTGAAGGCTGTCTTCTCTATGTCCTGCTCACGGACTCTAATCTGATGATAACCCGACCGTAAATCAATCTTCGTGAAATAACAGGCACCATGGAGCTCATCAATAAGCTCATCTATCCTCGGTATCGGGTATCTATTTTTAATTGTCCTCTTATTCAGGACCCTGTAATCAATGCACATGCGCAACGTTCCATCCTTCTTCTTCACCAATACAACAGAAGAGGCGAACGGGGATTTGCTCGGTCTAATGTGACCCATAGCAAGTAACTCCTTTATAGTCTTCTCAATCTCATCCTTCAATCTTTTCGGATGCCTGTAAGGAGTTATCATGACGGGTTTTGCACCCTCCTCGAGCTCAATAATGTGCTCTATCCCTCTGTCTGGAGGTCTACCTGGCGGAATATCACTGAACACCTTGTCATGCTTGACTCTCAACTGCTGGATGTCCGGATGATACTCTGTCTTTTGCTGTCCCTCCTGTAAAGGTGCTAGATGACACTCTGCAGCCCACTCTACCATGTCGTGACGCATAAGCCGCTCCATTCGGCGAAAGGAAATTGTTTTAAGGTCGCTGTCCCGTATTGCCTTAAGGATGTGTGTCTTCCCGTCGACCTCAAAACGAATCTCCATATCCTTGAGACGAAGTGTTACCTCCTCCAATGAGTGTAACCACTTCATTCCCAATACCAAGTCAATGTCTCCCATATTAACAACATAATAATCTGCCTTGAACTCATAATTGTTCAGGCGTAAGGGGAGATCTCTAATCATGCGCTCACATCTCAAAGTGTACCCATCTGCCACTTTGACTCTGATGCCCTCGAAGTCCTCAGTGATAAGTCCTCGTTTCTCAACGAATCTAGCATCTATAAAATTATGTGTAGCTCCTGTATCCAATAGGGTAATGACCCTCTGACCTGCTAATACACCTCGGAGCCTGAAAGAACCCTCCTGCTGGATGCTAGACAAACGGTCCTCCTGTACCTGAAGCTCGGGCTCAATCTCTGCTCTCGGCTCTGGAGCCTCTGACTCTGAATCATCTGTATGCTCTGGCTGATCAGAATTTTCTGATTCTGAGTCCTCATAATATGCCCACATAACACGATTTGCCTTGCCCTTAGGTCTTAGAGGACAATCGTGACTGGCATCATACGGTCCCTTGCAGTAGAAGCAAAGCTTCTTCCTGCGAAGGTCATTCAGGGCCTCACGATCTAAAGGTGGGAATGCTGATTTTCCTTTAGAATCGTTTTTATAATCTGATTTGTCTTTGTTATAATCAGATTTTTCCTTGTTTTTATTAAAGCCCTTATTGTCTCGGAAATGATGAAGAACCTCTGGAGTTAAATTTATTTGTCGGGGCTGCAAACTCCATGTTACGTGCTTTCTTCATCGCCTCCTGTAGTGACGGAGGATCAAAGGCTTTGATCCAGCCTCTCAGTGGCTCGGTCAAACCCTCCATGAAAAGAACTACCAACCGCCTCTCTGATATGTCGGATCTGAAAGTCACTAATATATGTCTCGAGACTGCCACTCTGCCGCAACTGTGCTAAGTCTCGGAAGTAGGTTTCTGGATCCTTCTGGTCAAACCTCTCTACCAATCTATCCACAAACTCCTGGTAGGTAGTAATCCTGTCGTGCTGTAAGGTGACCAGGCCGTGGTGCCACCAGTCGTATGCTACTCCCTCGAGGTGCAGTGTCGCATATCTAATAGCGTCTCGCTCAGCCATTGGACGCAAGGTGAGAAATGTATCAAGCTTGCTAATCCAAGCTTGGGCAGTCATCTTCCCACTACCATCAAAAATTGCCAAACTAAGCCTGTTAGTTGCATGTTTGAGGTCATTATTCTGCTGCCGGGGTCTCCAATCCTGTCGAGCCCTGTTATGTTCTCGCCTCTGTGTAACAAAACGGTCAAAAGAGATCCGTTCTCTGACTGCAGGAGGTATCAACTCCCACTCCTCGTTCGCTGCCATAAGGTTATCAACAAACAAATCCTCGTGCTCATCACCTAGTAAAGCCTCATCGGGCTCCTGTCTCGTGAATGTAGGCCTAGTAGGCCTATCTGCTGTCCGTGATACACTTCCTACATTGCAGCAAAGCAGTTCCCCATAAAGCTGCATCGATTGCAGGACAAAGTTCTGGGTCACTGTTTCAGAATACTACTTACAAATGTAGTGGAACTGTCCAGCAAGGCCAAGATTGGTGTCAAACAATTCCGAGGAATTCACAGGGATCACTTGTCGTAGATCCATCCATGTTGCAATTATGTAGAGCTTTCAAATAATTGAGTAATCTGCTAAGATTTTGTTACATTGTCTCAAATACTCTTTTCGTCCTTTCTTCAAGAGAATCTTGTTCTTTTTTTTTTTTACAAGCTTTCCACAATTCATGTAGTATTGAAAAGATTGTTTCTGGAATCAACTGTGTATGTTTTTGAATCACATTCAGTGATCCATCAACTAGATGTCTCCAATTCTTCACTCTCCTCTTTCTGATGATGGATCACTATATATAATCTAAAGCATTGATTAAAAACATATACAATTAATTCCAGAAACAATCTTTTAAAAACTTCTCTAATTTTAAAGATTTAATTGTTTCAATCTTTTCTAAGACATTTTAAAGCTTAAAATCTTACCCAAAAAGGACTATTAAATTTATATTCTTTTAATGCAAAGGCAGAATCTAACAATAACATGTCAATTTGTGTAAAATTGTATTCTGGCAAAAGGATTTCAGTAAGAGCCTGGTTGACAGAAGACCAAGGTATATGCCAGGTGGAGGCCCATGCCACACTCGTTGTGAATAAATAGTCGAGTTTGTTCCTATTTACATAATGTACTAAAGATCACCAAGGACCCGTCCACTTCATCATGTGCGGTTAGTTGTCTGTCCGTTAATTTGAAAGCTGAACAGAAGTGTTCCTGTTCATTCGTCTAATGAGGCCATTCCTACTATTGCTTGTTGTGAATAGTTGTGTTTATCCCTATTTGCAATTAAACATTATGTAATAAACATCCAAGTACATTCCTATTTACTCAATTATGCATGGACTGTAGCATGTGTCCCAGTTCATACATTATAGATGTTTTTCAATGAATTATGTGGTCTCCAAATTCATTGATTATATGTAAGTATATGGAATTGTGAGTATGTCCCAGTTCATATGTAAAGATTATTCTCTTCAAGTCTCGAGATTATGATTCAGTAAGGCCGTGCGAATGTTAAAGAAATATTTATTACACCATAGTATAGTGTTGTGGTAAATCAAGATCATTCAAGAATTGAGGTTATTGGATGGGTATTGAATCATCCAAGATAGCAAATTTAATTTATAAATGCTCCTATGGATGAAATATGCTGACATGTTTGATTAAATTCGTTTCAGCATTTCACAAGATCCCGTTTGTAGCAAAAGAGGCCCATGTCTTCGGCATAAAACATGTCTAATATCACCTGTAGAATCTATTTTCTTCATCAGAACAGAAAAACCACAAGGAATATTGTTTCACCTTCTGCTAGAACTGCTCACAACATTCCCTTAAAAAATAAATGTGAATATGCCGCATAAATCAGCTGCATGCAGACACAAATTGAATTGATTCTCCCAGTTTCTTCTTGGATCCTCAGATTAATTGTATGTCAGCATATTAAAGCTGAACAAACTCCCATCAAGGCCAAGTTTGGTGTCAAACAATTCGTATAATGAGGCCATTCCTACTATTGCCTCAGATCTTTTTCCTCCCTTTGCCACCATATCCCTTTACAAACAAAATGACACGAATTCAGGTATATGGTTGTAACTGAAGAACTCGTGGTTTCATGATGGCAAACTGTTACAACTGATTAATAACATCAAGTGGGGGGTCATGATGGCAGAACAGTCCCAATTGACCCTAACAAATTATTACAAGAACTGACCTTACGCCCTTCAATCCAGGATTTGATCATTAAAAAAATAAAAAATAAAAAATAAATGCTAGTTCTTCTAAGTTAATTCAACTAAAAGGATTCTTAGTTACCAGATACAATTTTTTATGATGTAAGATTACTCTATCCAAGTCTGTCCTTTGCTAGCAGTAGAGAATCTAGCTGGCACACACTATCCTTGTCATCCAAAACTCTCGTCAGGGAAAAAGATCTCAAACCAACTTTCTGGAATTATCAAATTGTAAAACATCTGACACTAAGTCCCTCCAAGCGTAAGGTAAGCAAAGTACTTTTGGCTACACATCAAAAAGAAAACTTAAGCTATCGATGGAGAAGCGGTCCTTGTGTAACTCTTTTAGCAATGTGGTTTTACCAGAACAACCCATCCCTAAAATTCGTACATTCTGTCTAGTCTGCAGGAATTGCACAGTAGTTGTCTTGACGCGTTCTATAGCTACATCGAGTCCAACAGGATGCTTGACTACCTCACTAATCGAAAATTTTCACGACCTTCAGTTCTGAATTCAAAACACTCTTCAAAAGTCTCCATTCATCACTAAATAGTTGCAACAAATTAAAAAACACATGAAACAAACATCACCCAACATGGCAAAAAATAGATCTAAGAGAGAGAGGAGAGGAGGAGGAGGAGAGAGAAACGGAGGAGGTTGAGGGAGGCTGAGTTGATAAGGCAAAGTATTTTATTCTTACTTAGCTAGCAAGCATGTAGCCTCAATGAAATAAAAAATTTCTACCGGCGGTTTCCACTCATCAAGCTTGTGCTCAAGTTGAAAAGTTCTAAGGTCGGGAGATCGGTATTCAGAAAATGTTATTTTAATATTTTTGGCAAACGTGTATTACCAAAATGTAGCACTTTGACCTTGCACAATGAGAAAAAAGAAGACTTTGAACCAAAAGCCAATTTTCTTATTAGACAGTCAAAAGTCTTTGATCTTCCAAGATTGGGCAGTTAGTGAAATGTTTTTTTTGGTAGAAACTTCACTCCTGATGACAAGAAATACAGGGAATCATTTACCACACAGATTCCAGTAAATATTTCATACCCTAGGAATCAACAATTACAAGATGATTCAACGAGGACAAATTTCCAAGAAAGTTTGCTGCAAGCATGACAATTTCAGAAATTACAATGGCATTCCTTACTCTGGCCTCATGTTTCATAGATCTGATTGTGTTTTAACAATGCAACAACTTGCACTCCCCATAAACTTCATTGTGTTCGAAAATGAGAGAAATGAACATGCCCTTGCAACAGAATGATAAACCAAAATATTGCTGAAATGCTAGCTGCTTAAAAGAGACTGGCAACATCTTCAATTTGCAACAGTATGATAAATCAAAATATTGCTAAAATGCTAGCTGCTTAAAAGAGACTAGCAACATCTTCAATTCCATTTAGTCGGGCACATAACTCGGAGCGCTCCATTGATTTAAAAAGATGGTCCTTTTATCAATCTCTTGATGAGAACCTCGTATACTGAAGCAATCAAGCATATCTTTTTGAAATGTTTTGGATATCTTGTTGAGGTTGGAAACCTTTGGAAACTAAGGCTCCAAGAAAGTATCAACTCTTGTGATTTCAAACTGTAGAAAAATTTCATTTCAGTTAGACAAAAGAATGCAACAATTATAAATTCAAAAGAACCTCAATGGAAAGATACTAGTGTTTGTATTTATCTTCACATAATTCTTTAAGGTCCAGAGTGTCGTGAACCTTTTGAACTTTGAATGGAAAAAGAAACAACATCAAACCCGTTAAAGCAACAAGTGGTTGAAATGAGGACCGACCCCATGCCTTCTGAATATAAATGACTAATCGGAAATTACAAACCATAAAAGAAAAGATCAATCTTACCTCCGTTAGCTTTTGCTGCATGTTTAACTGCCCAGGAAGCCGAATCTCTATATGATTGTTGGATCACATTTTCTCTTCACAAAACAAAGCACTGAAGCAGTCTTATAGTCCAGCTCAATATGACACTTATTCATCCCAACCATGCAAACTGCTCAATCCTATTCATCCTCCATTAAAGTGGCCGAACTTTTTAATTCACCCTCGAATAATATTCTCAGATCTGAGCTGCTTTAATTGAGGATATTCCCAATCCTTGGATTTATTGTAAAGTTCTACTAGGTTATCCATAGCAGGAAATCCAGAAAAAAAATAACAGGATGTTCATATCTGAGGTTCACACCAATCCTTGGATTTTTTTGTAAAACTCTATTCTCTTTCAAAAATAAAAATTCAAAAAGATCGGATCTTAATTGGGTTTACATTCTTCTTAATCCTGAGATTCGGTGTAAAGCTCGCTCACTTTCAAAAAAATCAAAAATAAAAATTATTAATAACAAAAAATCATCACTAATCCTTGGATTCAACTACTCTCCTTCGAAAATAAAGGTTATTTATAACAAAAAAAACCATCACTAATCCTTGAGAGGGGGAGGGAAGACTGTTATGGAGAAAGCCTCCCACAATGCTTCACGTAGAAATAAAAAGGGGGTTTCGAGCTACATGCTTGTGTACACGAAATCTTACAACGGTTTCTTCAAGCCTTGGACAACGTGTCAAGAGGTCTTTGTTTATACTCTAAGCTAGTCTGATGCTGATGAAGGCACTCCATCAAATACAACCGGGCAAAATAGCTTGGAAATTTTTCATTATGTTGGTTAAAACCCAAAAAAATGGATGGAAACTTTTCTTTCCGTTGATTAAATCCCAAAAAAATGGGTGGAAATTTTTCATTATGTTGGTTAAAACCCAAAAAAATGGATAGAAATTTTTCATTACGTGGGTTAAATGCCAAAAAAATGGATGGAGAGACCGAAATGTTCTACTGGTGAGTGGTAACTAGGTACTTCCACCTTGGTTGGGCAGCCCTTTGACTGAATCGTCTCTCCGTGGCAATAGAGCATCTAGTTGACCACCGAATACAGGAACATTTCCTGTTATACAACTCCTTTGCCACTGTAATTTTACCAGAACCACCCATTCCCAAATCTTGCTCCTAAATGTTTCTTGTCGATTTTCATAGAGTCGTTTGGCTGCCTCTATTATCTTCACTACAGAACTCAAAATGATCTCGTGCAGCCTCCAACTGACATTGAAAAATTACAACAAAAAGGAAAATCACAACAGAATCAAAAGGAAATGGAACTATAGTCATTCAACAGACATATGGAATATAACTAAAAAAATTGATGGGTAATCAGAGTATTTGATACTTACTAAGGATGATCTGAACAAAATGGAAGATCGTGAATCACCATTTTCTACGATGTGCATCCACCCTCCTCTCTGTAAGAAAAAATGCAACGGCGTATATTCTTTCTCCTCGAAAGACCTAATTAGGTCAACAGATAAACTTTGGGCAGAACCATCCTTTTAAAGATAGAAAAAGCATATTCCACCGAACTCTTCTAGGTTATCTTTACCTTGCTGGACGTTATAAAAAAATTATATCTTATTTTATTTCTTCCATTTCCATTATGTTTGTAATTTTGTTAAAACAAAACTATAAGGGCAATTTTTAAAATGTAGAATTCAATTCAATAATCAAATTATATTATTCTCTCTTAAAATTTAAATAGTTTACAAAAATATATTTTAATAATTATATAACTACTAATCGCACCTTGGTGTGCAATGGGTAAGCCGAAGAGTGTGGAAGGTAAATTAGGGAAAATTGTGGTCTATTTTTTGGTTACATTTGTGCAATATATATGAGGTCAATTGGTAGTCCATTCAGAAAATGATGTCATTTGTGCAGCAAAGGTATCAAATTTCAATAGAAAAGTGACAACTTCAAATCAATTAAGCATCCACTTACAAGGATCTACACATAACTAAAACAAATCCTCTAAATTAGGAAGATAATTAAGCTCCTTTATCAATAGGTTCATGTTATGCTTCAAATAGGGAGAGAGGGAGAGATAGGGATGGAAAGACACAGAGATACAGGGGGAACAACAAGAGAGAGAGAGACAAAAGGGTAAGGAGAGAGATAAAGATGGAAATGAAAATGGAAATGGAAATGGAGATGGAGATGGAGGAAAGTGATATGGAGAGGAGAGGGAAGTAAATAGAGAGAGGATAAAGGGATAGATAGAGATGGAAGATGTAAATATACAAAGATGAAGAGAGAGGGAGAGAGGGGGAGAGGTTTAAAATTAGTTTAATTGATAATTTAATACATATTAATATGAGTCTATTAATATAAATTAATTAAAAGATATTAATATATAACATAATATATGTAAAGACTATATTAATAAATATAATATAAGAACTAATATTAATATATTGACTCCTTTTTAATGTAATATAGTAATAAGTAATAATTAATAATATTATTAATATTATATTGTAATATTAATATATCATATAAAAATCTGTTGTAATATAATATTATATTAAAAATATATTGTCATATTATAATTATATATTTTATTATTTTATTTAAAGTTGGCTTCAAAATTATATTATATTATAATTCTATTATACTATAGTATATTTATTATAATTTATTATTTAAAGATTATATTTAACTATTAATTTATTATAATAATAACTATATAGATTTAATATTGTTTTATATTATTTGATTGTTATTTATTATTTTATTATTAATATATTTAATCTGTATATAATCTTATATAATATTATTGTGTACTTATATTATTATTTTTTTATGATATAATTTTTTTATTAATTTATTATTGTAATTATAATTATTATAAATCTTTAATTATAATTATATTATATTATACATTATTTTAATTTTATGTATCTTATATCATATTATATTTATATTATTATTTATTTTATACTATAATTTAAAAAATATTATAATTTATATTATTATTAATTATAATATTTTTATTATATTATATCATCAAAAAACTAAATAGATAATAAAATAATTAATAAAGTTAAATGATTTATTACAAGCCTACCAAATACTAAATATTATATCTGAAACAAATTTAATGACGAAATACAAATTATTAAATCTTAAAAACTTCGTGGCAATATCTCAACCAAAAAAGAGGGAATGTTATCGTCAAGGTGGGTTGAGTAGAATGTGGGTAAAAAGAAAAATAAAACGACAAAAAGAACAATTGATCTAAATCAACCTCGCTCATAAAATAGGAGAAGTGAAAAGTAACCGATAGCATGGGGAAAGCAAAAAAATATAATGAAATGATGGACGATTGAGATTTGTTTTAATGTCAACCAAGTCTTATCCTTCGTTTTGGACTGTTGATAGACAAAATGAGCTATGAAAGCTCATATAGGACACGCCTTCGACGTAATAAAATATTATTTATTTTAAGTATTAGTGATTTATAAATGTGAGATCTTATTTTAGTCTTTATGTTTCTAATATGCAAACATCTCATTCAAATATAAATCTAAAGTTTACATTTTAACTTTGTTAATGATCGTGTTTGTTTAAATGATATTAACAATTAAAAAAATGTGTGTATGTTTATAGATTATGAATTCAGTCTTCTTTAAATTTTGTTTTATTAAATATGTTAAATTTATTTTGTCACTATGAATATGAATATGAATATTAATCAAGTTTATCTTCAAGTTTTGTTTCGTTAAATATATTAGATTTATTTGACACACTAGATACACATTCATATTCCATCCATAACATAGAATATTTAATTAATTGTCAAGATCATTTCAAACAAACATGGATCATTAAAAAGGTTGAAAATTTGAACCTTAAATTTATATATGAATAAGATGTTTACATATAATAACATGAAGACTGCAATAAGATCTTAAATTTATAAATCAATAATATTTAAAATAAATAATATTTTTTATTATATAAATATTAGAAATATAACCATCGATTTGCCATCACATGTCAAAAGAATCCAACAAAGATACATGATTGAATGATAAGCAATTCTTAATAATTAATGAGTCACTCATTAAAAATATTTGAAGACTTATCTTCATTCAATATACTTGTTACATCAAGAGGAACTAATAAAAGTACAAAGCATTTATTGTTTGTGTTGCACAATATATATTGTCAATATTTTATCCTACTATGAATAGAAAGAAAGGCTAGTTCATTTGAGATGATAACAAATTTGAATAAGGAACATCATATTCCATGGCTATAATTGGTAGGAAATAAAAAAATCAAGAGAATAATTCCTACGTCAAATCATAATTTAAGCAACAAGCCTTAAATTAAGTAGAAAAATAATGGCAACAATGTTACATATAAAGAAAAGCAATGTAGTTAGGTTTTGAACCTCCAACCTATATTATAATTTTCTCACACAAAAAAGACATGAAGCATACAAGAGTTGGAAACTTAACACTTTCTTCCACATGCAATGGTAGCTTATGAGATTAGATGAGGCCACTATACACTAAATACCTAAAGTGTGCTTCCATAGGATCTCTTCCACCTAGAATATGGATTTCTACAAATATTATAAAATAGTTTACTTACATATTTGTTTTAACCAAACATTTGGTTTGTGAGTGAGAATATGCTTAAGTGGGGTGTGTAGAGTCATATTATGCCTCTCAATCCCATGCTATTTACAAAAATTGAATTCTGTTGAACAAAACTCACAACCATTATTAGTCCTCAAATATTTAATTTTTTTCTAGTTTGGTTTTCAACAATGGATTTAAAATCCTTAAACTGACTAAAGGCTTTAGATTTACTCTTGAGAAAATAAATAAATGTCCCTCTACTATAGTCATCAATGAATGAAACAAAATATACATGTTTTGATAATGAAGGAATATTAACAAGATATAATACATCTAAATGAATATAGTCCAAACCTTGGAAGATTTGTGAGAACTAGAATAAAACTAAACATGATTTTTCTTTCCATAGATGCAAGGTTCACAAAAGTTGAACTTGAGATTACAATCATCAAGCCCCTCTACAAGGAATTTATTTTTCACAACTCTACGATTCTTCTCACCAATATGACCAAGTATTTGGTGCCATAACATTATTTTCTCTATTGGAAGTTTCATCTCCAAGGAATGAGAACCCTTAGGTACCCGAAATGTACGACTATTGTAATTTGATGCAACAAATTTCTTCATTGTTGGTTCCAATGGTGAGGTGAAAAATCAACAACTATTTTCTTCGTCACGTCATAAAAACTATCACATTGAATAATGTATGTATCCAACTTGAACAAGGTGCCAATGTGAACACTCTTTTCCAATGCCATAGTTCCTCTAGTCATCATATATCCTCCACTCGAGAAAACAACCTACACATCCACAATATTCAATTTCCTCTTTGAAAGGAGGTTTCATGTCAAACTCAGAATATGCAAAACACCATTAATCCCTTGCACTCTACCATCAAGGAATCTAATCTTGACTCGTCCACAACCAACAATACTAAGATGAGAGTAATCACCTAGATACACATTCCCACTATCAACTTATTCATACTTCAAGAACCAACCCCTATGCAAAGTCATGTACTTGAAGATCACTTGATTCTATCAACCACACATCAGAAACACATGTGTTTTCAAGGCCACGATAAAAACATATGCATCATATTAAGAGGATTTATCTCAATCAGAATTAGAGAAATTATTCTTGTTTTTCTCTTCCTTGCACTCCTTTCAAAAATGACTAGATTTACTGTAGTTCTAACATTTTTCCTTGGAATTTCCAAGATACTTAGATCTCCTTGAGGATTTATATTTGAAATCCTTTTCCTTCTTATTTCCCTTCTCTTTTGTTTTTCCATGAACAACAAGGGCCTTCTTAGCCATCTTAAAAGATTTTGTTTGAATCTCTTCAAAAAGATACGATGTGACTTTTGCAAGGTGTGTTCCCTTGGTCTCCTTGTGTTGTGTAGTGTAGTGCTTGGGTTCATGACATGGCTTAACCACCTCACATGGATTCATTAACTTTTTCAATTGTATCAGAAATTAACAAGTTGATCTTTTGGTGCAACAAAAATTGTCTGTACAACAATTAGTATTAGAGCCTAGGTCCCAGGTTCAAACCCATCGCTTGCACTAGGCAGGATTGTTGCATGGTGTGTACCCTTGATTTGCTTGTATTATGCAATGTAGTGCTTGGGTTCATGACATGGCTTAACTTCCTCCTGTGGATTCATTAAATCTGGTGGTTGTATCAAGCATTAGCAGGTCAATCTTTTGGTGCAATGACAACCGTTTGTGCAACAACAACCACTTCATTGATCTTGAAGGTGGTAGTGGTACTCCCAATGGCCATGACAAGGTGATCACATGAGTTTAGAAAAGAACATAATAGTATCATGCAACAATTTTCATCCTTCATTTTCACACCAATAGAACCCAATTGAACAATGAGCATATTAAAGCTATTTAGGTGATCATCCATAGATCCCCCTTCTTTCATCCTTAGCTAATACTTATTTTTTCAAGAATAACTTATTTACCAAGGATTTAGCCTGATAATTCTCTCCAAGCTTCTTCTAAATACTCGCCATAGTCTTCTCTTCATGGATATTCAACAACATAGATTTTTCCAAACAAAGTCTTATCAAACTCTTCAATTTTAAATTCATTAACTCCCAATTGTCTTGAGTCATGTTGATAGGCTTTACACCAAATATTGTAACCCATAGATCTTTGTCTACAAGCATATCTTCCATTTTAAGCTTCTAGAGCTCAAAATTTCCACCATGAAACTTTTCCATCTCGATCCTTCAGGATGTGCTTGTTACTTTCTCCTACATCAAGGTCATGAAAAATACATTTACAAAACATACCACTTAAACAAAGATTAGTGCAAAAAATCCTCAACCTGACAATGAGATCAAAACTAGATTGGTTCTAATACTAATTAAAAGGAAGCTAGCTAAGTAGAAGAAACTTCCTACACCAATCTAACTGGGGGAGATATTACAATTTTTATTAAACCATTAACAATTATATATTTAAATGTACATTTATTTAACTTAAATAGATTATGCATCACATTGTAGAGAAGGGGGATTCACTACTCATGATTTCTCTTCATTTAGAGAGTCTCATAGGGTGAATTTCCCTAAACTACCTCAAGGAACAATGGCAAGAGTTCTAGAACTAGAAAGAGTAGGTCATAGAGATTTTCTGGACAAATTGACAAGCTCTCGGCCAAAGGATGATAGTGTGACATGACAACGTCCCATAAGTACCCTGGTGTCTCATATGAACTAGAAAGTGAGAATTTCATAAAAAATGGCTAAATGACTATTGTTACTCTATTGGCAACACAAGGGCAGACAACTAAGAAGGGGGGTGAATCAGTTGTCACATAAATTATAAATATTAAACTTATTCTCAGATATGATAAATAAACATGAAAGCATAAACCATCACCACATCAAAAACACACATAACACCAAGATTTTTTTACGTGGAAACCCTCTTAGGGGAAAAACCACGGTGGAGGTTAATCCATGAGATTATATGATGTTAAAATTATAAAAGTATCATAAATGGGGAATGCACATGCATTCAGGCACACTACCTAGAGCTCACTACTCAAATACAAAAAATATTACTACCCAAAAGAAGACTCACTATCTTATAGTCACATTCGAATTACATTCGGAAGATTTTGAATTGAGAAAATAGCATCTTCTAATGCTCGATTACAATTCTGATTAAGCACATAAACTCTTCTTCACACTTTACTTCTACCTTCAAAAGATTAGAACAGTATTCGCACACAACACACAACATACATCACACACCATGCCTTCAAATGGTATAAACAATTGATCATATATATTCGCAACTAGGGATAACATCAACTACATGTCGGCCCAACAAATAAATAAAATGTCGACCCAAATCAATAAACAATTTATCAATGCGAATCAAACAATGTCAGCCAAAACATAGTAAGGACCCAAAACAACATCCTCAAATATGGAACACCTTAAACAATTATGCCTCGAAGATCCACAACACACTACATTAATCACCCTGTCAGCCATGATCATGAAAAACATGAACTCATAGAAGAAAATCACCAATCGTGAGCACAACGATCAATGTGGACCAACAACACTAATAGAGCATGATCTAGAAACATCCACAAGCATCATGAATCACTAAAGAAGTATCCACAACAACTCAAATTACTAGAATCACATCATCTTCTTTCAAGAACACCAACTAAAGCAACAAAACAACTATCAGAACACAGATACTCATAACTCAATCAAATATTCATGTGAACCTTTGGAACTTCATGTGGATAAACTAGATATACTTGTCAACAAACCATTTAATCCACAACCTCTTATCATCAATATATTGAGCTAGCCACCATACTAAACTTCACTGCATCATCGACAACCTGCAACTTATTTTATTACAATTTTCTCAATATCCTCAACATAGACAACCTTAAAGACATTAATGCCAATGGTGTTGACATCAATGATAACCACATATCAGCAATATCCAACAATCTCCCCCTTTGGAGTTTATGGCAACACATGATGTGAAAAACACCATCAACGATACTTTATCTTAGCACTTTCTCCCCCTTAGATTTGACTATTTTTCTCCTTAACTCTTTCATAGTTTTTCACATGACTCTTCTCCCCCTTTGACATCAATGAAAAAGATACACATTATCTTTCTCTACACAAGCTCTGAACCATATTTCTAAACATATGACTACCCCCTGAGTAGCAGCCACCACAACATCTATTTGGATCACAAGATATGACTATGAAATGCACAGACTAATGCAAGTCAATGTATCTTAATTCTGATTAGGAGGGGTAATCACCCCTAGCTTCCCTCTGAGATACTCAAAATTATCCTTAGGTAAGGGCTTGGTAAAGATATCTGCAATTTGTTCCTTAGTGGGCACATACTCCAATCTGACTTCCTTCTCACTCACCTTCTCTCTCAAAAAGTGAAAATTGATAGATATATGCTTGGTTTTTTAATGCAGCACCAGATTCTTAGAAATGTTAATCGCACTTGAATTATCACAAAATATAGCAATAGGTTCATCATACACAACTTTGATATCTTTCAACATCTACTTCATCCACAATACTTGAGTACAATTGTTAGCAACAACAATGTATTATGCCTTTGCAGTAGATAAAGAAATGGCATTCTGCTTCTTACTTAACCATGAAATCAACTTCTTTCCCAAGAAAAATGCACCACCATTAGTACTATTTTTGTCATTCACATCTCCTGCCCAATCAACATCAGTAAAAGCACTCAAAGTAAGGTTATCTTCTTTAGGATACCATAGGCAAAAATCAACTATCCCCTTCAAGTACCTGAACATCCTCTTCACAATTGCCACATGAGATTCCTTAGGATCAGCTTGAAATATTGCAACAATGCATACAAAATTCATGATATCAGGTCTAGTTTGATTCAAATAAAGAAATCCAGCAATCATGGATTTATATCTAGTTTGATTTGTTTTAGGATAATCATCATCTTGTGTCAACTTACATCCAATCACCATAGGTGTACCAAATGGATTTGAATCTTCCATACCAAACTTCTTTAGCAATTCTTTCACATACTTGGATTGAGATATAAAGATCCCTCTATCTAGCTAAGTAATTTGCAATCCAAAAAATAATTTCATTCTCCAATCATAGAAATCTCAAACTCACTTTGCATCTCATCAGCAAACTTCATGCATAAACTATCATCTCCTCCAAAAATGATATCATCAACAAAGACTTCAACAATCAAATCTTTATCCTGATCAATCTTGAAATATAAATTACTATCAGCAATACCTTTATTAAATCCAAGCTTCAACAAATACTTGTCCAATCTAGCATACCATGCTCTTAGGGCTTGCTTAAGTCCATACAATGCTTTCTTCAATCGAAAAACCATATCTCCTTGATCAGTCAATTGAAATCCATCAAGTTGCTCAACATACACTTCTTCTTCCAGTTCAACATTTAGAAATATTGACTTGACATCCATCTAATAAACCTTGAAGTTTTTGTAAGCAACATAAGCAATAAATAGTCTCCCAGCTTCAATCCTAGCAACAAGAGCAAAAGTTTCTTCAAATTCAATTCCTTCCATCTGAGAATATCCTTTACACACAAGTTTTGCTTTGTTTCTAACAATTTCACCTTGCTCATTTAGTTTGTTCTGAAAGACCCATTTAGTTCCAATTACATTTTTGTCCTTAGTTCTAGGAACAAGAATCCATGTATCATTCTTCTCAATCTGCAATAGTTCTTCTTTCATTGTTTCCACCCAATGTTCATCTTTGCATGCTTCATTGACACTATTAGGCTCAGTCTTTGAAATCAAACAATATTCTTCTACAATTCTTCTCCTAGCTTGAACACCTTTGTTCTTATCACCTATAATCCGATCTTCTAAATGATTTAGTCTTACATACCTTGGAGTCTTAGGGTGTTCGTGAACTTTAGGCTCTTGTGATCTCACTTTTGTAGTTTCACTAGTTTTTTCCTCTTGATTTTGTAGATTCATTAGAATGATCTGAACTTGATTTGGAGTCTAGGCTTTCTTTCCTTTATCTGAATTGTCATTCTAATCTTTTGAATCATATTCGCAGGTTTTGGATGGTCTAAGTATGTCTTCATCAACCTTGGCATTAGCACTTTCAATTACTTTCCTCAATCTCTTATTGTAACATCGATAGGTTTTACTTTTAGTAGAGTAACCAAGAAAGATTCCTTCATCACCAAATATTTTGAAGTATCTAACAGTAGGCTTATGACCAAACCATAGCTCATAAGGAGTCTTACCAGTATCACCTTTGACATGTACCCATTTGAGAGTGTAAATGACAGTACTCATAGCTTCTCTCCAGTAGATATGTGGAACATTTCCTTCCAACATCATGATCCTAGCAACTTATTGAATTGTCTTATTCTTCCTTTCCACAACTCCATGTTGTTGAGGGGTCTGCAGGGCAGATAACTGTCTTTTTATCCCATGGTCTTCACAAAAAGAATTAAACTCACTGGAAGTGAATTCACCACCTCGATCTGATCTCAGAAATTTAATCTTTAGACCTATCTTTGTCTCAACCATAGCCTTAAAAATCTTAAATTTATCTAGAGCTTCATATTTTTCCCTTAAGAAAGTAACCCACATTAATCTAGAATAATCATCAATAAGTAACATGAAATACCTGTCTCCTTGTAGAATTATGACTCTAGAAGGACCACACAAGTCAATATGCACAAGCTCGAATACTTCATTTGAACAATGTTGTTTGCTCCGAAATGAAACTCTAGTTTGCTTCCCTAACTGACATTCCTTGCATATAGCATTAGTAGGTTTTATCAACTTAGGAAGATCTCTCACTGCCTGAGTAGAACTTATCTTGATAATATTGTCAAAGTTTACATGACACAATCTCCTATGCCACAACCAACTTTCATCAACTTGAGCAATCAGACAACTTTTACTAGTAGCACTTAAGTGAAAGATATTACCTTTTGTTTTTGTACAAGATGTAATCACATTTCCGAAACTCCCCAATATTCTACACTTTCCATCCTTGAATTGAAGATTATATCCCTTTTCAACCATTTGTCCAACATTTAAGAGATTATGCTTCAAACCTTCCACATATAGAACATCATCAGTATTATTCTTACCATCAAGAGAAATGGATCCTCTGCCATGGATTACACTAGCTTTGTCATCACCAAATCTTACAACACCACCATCATACTTTTCCAAGCTCACAAATTTACTTTTATCACTTGTCATGTGATGAGAGCACCCATTCATCTTTTTCTTCAACTCTGGCAACTAGAGCTTTCTCCACATTTATGCAACTAGCATATTCAGTAGGTACGTGATCATTTTCCTTGATAGCAA
>VDFB02109585.1:0-85281 GCA_007258455.2 Sequoia sempervirens
GTAGAAATGTCACAGGACGCTAGTGTGGTGCGTGGACGTTTGCATGGATTGCTAGTGTCCAGACACATCATGCTACAAAATGATAGGTATGAGAAAAGCACAAGGTTTAATGCAAAGCTGACACCCAAAGGTGGTTGCTGAAAAGGGCTCTTGAGCATCTTAAGAGGGAAAAAGGCTGATGCAGGGGCTAAAATGAGCCTACACAAGTACTAAGGGAGTGTACACTAAAGAGGATGCAAGAATGTATGTGAAATTGCAAGGGGTGCAATTTTACAACATTACAGGTCCTAAGAAGGAATCTTTCTAGAAGGTGTTAGTTATCATTAGTTGTTATCTTATCTTTTGACTTGTTTCACATGTGACCTAGGTAGTTGTGATAAGTTGTCTCATGTTATATTATTAAGACACTTGTCATAATCTTATGACATTTTTTATCTCACCTTGGCTACATAACCAAGGGGTCTCTACTACATTGTACACACAACAACATTGAATCATAATTGATAAGAATATAGTTTATTCTTGTCATATTCATATTCTCTCTTTGTGCTTTTCATTTGGCATCAAGATCTTGGCAAGCTATCTCCATAGCCAATTGTAACACCTATCACTCCAATAGTTTTGTTCTTATATATAGCATTAGAAGGATATTACAAACCTCTCGTGGCCCTTTCGATAACTTGTCGGTATGTCGAAGAAGCTTGTCATTTTGATATACCTATTGGTACAAGAAAGTGAGGTTAAATCACATGAGAGTAGAGAGGTATGTGGCACATAAGCAACACATGAAAAGGATTCACCCTATCAATGACACATGCTTAGAAAGAAATAAAAAAATGTTTTAGTTAGAATTTATCTTATGATAGCTATGAATGGGTAATAGAGGGAATGAAAAAAAAAGAAGACAATTTTCTTATTTTTCCCTAGTGATTTATAGGGACACAGCCATAGATGCCATTGTTGCAACTATATTATCTATAGAGTACAATAGTTCAATCATGACGACATGAATTGTAAATGTGAACCAAAGGTAACTCAAATATTGAATGCTATGACTATTTTAATTTTGTAAAATTTGTTTGCAGAAAATAAAGGACAATGTATACTTGAAATATCCAATGCCCTCCTAAAATACCTAACATGACCTTGTAAACGAGTTTTCATTTTTTATTGCAAATCTTGCCTTTAATAAACTTTTAATTTTAAACTGAAACAACTACATGCTGAATAATTATATTAATTTTCTTAAAAATCAAAGTATGCCATACTATGCTTGAATAAAATTTTAACCTTAAATGAAAACTCATACCATGGTGGCAAAGGTATTTGTGAGCCACGAATAAGGAGCAATAATGTGGTTAACGAGCCAAAAAGCTCACACATACGGAGGCACTGGTAGCAGAAATTGTTCAACAAACATGGCTAGAGTTTTTTTTCCAATATAACCGTTACTAAATTGTGATAGTAATTGGTAGTCTTTGACATGTTGGAGCTTTCAATTTGTAGAAATTCGCTATAATTCTATACGTCCCTGAATACCATTCTTTATGCTACATCCATTAACATTTCGCGTCTATTGCTTTTTCCATCTCAGTATATTATAAAGCACAATGAATGGAAGGAGCATTGCAAGAATTTAAAATATGAACAAAATAGTGCTAAAAACCAAGACACCCAAAAAAGGAGTGGGAGAACATTAAGTTGCATTGACAATGAGTAGTTTATAACATAAGGGTATTGATAGCCAAGCATGGCATCATTTTAAGGAGGTGTTTTTAAATAATTAAACTATTTGCATAGTCATTGCATAATGCAAATAAATACACAAGTTGAAGAAGGCAATTACTCTACATTATGATGTTGTTGCAAAGGACATATGGATTGGTTCTTTTAGCTATTTCTCTTTGCAAGAAACATATGGCCTCATAATATACAATACTTACAGAGTGTGTGATTGTAGAAGTAAAGACTTGGGTCTACATGGAGAAATGTGGGCATGTGGGGCATTGAATTGATAGGAGATGGTGGGTACATTTGACAAAATTTTCAAGGGTTTGGAAGGAATGTGTGAACAAAAGAGAATTGAACAAATTAAATTCACTACAATTTATTTTCTATGAAATGAAATTTGTCTCGATACAAGAGTCTTAGTGAATGGAATATAAATGGATTCCTAAGCAACAATTGATCATAAATATGTGTGCAAATATCAACCTTGTTTGCTCTTCATCTTGTCTTGATACAAATGTTAGGCCTGAAAATGTCTTACAAGAAAAGATTGACAAATAAATGAGACTTGGGCAATAGAAAAAATATTCAGTGAAAGCTCTTACAATTCATCTCAATCAAAATGTACATATTTATCAATATAAAAATGAATATTTAGTTCATCTTCTAGATGATTGTTCAACTTCTAGTGGAACTCATAAATGTAAAATATAATATCTACTATCTTTCTATTGAAATTATGTATATTATTGTTACACCTTGTTGATTTTTGACACATTTTTTCTTTATCTTTGAAATGAAATAATAAAATGAAAGAAAAGGAAAGTACTAATACAAGAGCAATTGTTTGAAGGAAAATATTACCATCAAGATGAAAACCAAGAGCAAGCACACCTACATCCAAGAGGAGACAAACGATTTTGTAAGGGGGAAAAATAAACAAAGAGCCCCAATATTATGAAGATGACACAAACACTAAGAATATTACAACGAGAGAATGAGCTAGAGAGAGCTTAAGAATAGAAATTACTTAGTGAAGAAGGAGATAAGCACCTCAATAAATAGAGGTGAGAAAGGATTTACATAAGTAACTCTCATTTCTATGAATGTCAACTTTTATTGTATGTGTGTGCAAGGTGTCAAGATTCTCATAGGGAGGAGGGTACACCCAAGCCTTAATATTCCTCCAAAAATGAATTATAAAAATGAGTTATCCTCACACGTTTGAGGATACTCAAATAAGACAAAAGACTTGTAGGGATTCCTTTAGAATATTTTTACAAGTATTTAAATGATACAAATTAATAAATAATCTTCACCTAAGTAAAGATTATTTTTTAACACTCCTCATGAAACTTTACTTGGAGAGTTTACATCAAATCCTTCAATGGATAGTAATCCTAGATTTTTACAATGATGGAGATTTTATCTTTACAAAGTGGTTTGGTGAGAATATCTGCAATCTAATCTTCACCTTTACAATATAAAGAAAATTTTGATTGTCTTCAATTTGTTCTCTAATGAAGTGATGTTGAAGAGCAATGTGCTTGGTTCTTGCATGAAAGATTGGATTGTTTTCCAAAGCAATGACACTTTGATTATCAAAATATAAGGGTGTTGGATCCTTTTGAGGTAGACTCAAGTCTTCAAGAAGTCTTCTCAATCATAGTGCTTTTTTAGATGCATTTGTAGAACCTTTATATTTTGCTTTTGTAGAGCAAAGAGAAGTAGATTGTTGCTTCTTACTAATCCATGAGATTGTTGTTGAAAAAAAGTTGTCATTGATGTTAAAGGTTATCATTGATGTAGTAAGAGGATTGATACCAAAGGAGCTCACTTTGTCAAAGGTATAAGGTTAAGTATGCAATAGTACATGAATTATCATTATATTCTTTTGTTATATCATTTTTAGTTGTAGAGATTTGTAGAAATATATGAACTACCAATTATATTTCTAGAAGTATGTTGTATGTCAGAAGATCGGTGTGATTGCATACCTCTCTGTGTTGGAAATTCTATTGTCATATCAACCATATCACTAAATTAAGAGACATACCTTACTAGCTATTGAGGAGTGTTTGTGTTTCGGGAGTATGTGTGTCTTTTGTATGCTTGCAATATCATGCATGCATCTATTACTGTGACAAAGGTGGTCCAAAAGTTTGTACCAAATGTTTCAGGTTTGTGTAGGTTTAGTGTTTCTTAGGTCTCCTTTGTAGGGGTATTGTTTGCTTTGCGGTTTGGAAGGAGAGTATGCCTACACTTGTTCTATCATGTTCTAGTATTTTCAAGAGATATGTTTAGGATGAAAAAAAATTGGAGTGATAGAAAGTTCTTTGTGTATGTCTTCCAATCAAGTTGTGTTTCAAAATAGTGTGGTAATGGCTAGTAGCATGCGGTATTCAAATATAGTGTGTGGTGTTGAGATAGGACCTAGTTAAGGTTCTTGTGGAAGCGCATGACATCATGTCATTCTAAAAACAAAAAAAATAAATTAGGACCTACCTGCTACATGTTTCATGAAAATTGAATTTAGGTCCACCTTATGTCATCTTGGTCATTTGCGGTCCCCTGGCTAACATGGAAGAGTGTTAATACAATGTTATGTATATATTCCTCAGTTGCATAGATGCACAATGTGAAGGATAATTTTGAGTGAGGCATAAATTGAAGAAAAGGTGGTGAATAAAAGCGTGAATTACATCTCAGTGTGTGTGCCATTATCAAAAGATCATTAGGAGTGTTGAGCAGTGTTTGTAGCCAGTTCAAAAGTGTATGCGATGTTTTTTGGCTGCAATTAAAAGTCCACTAGCTTTATCTATGTAATCTAGTAGGACAGGTGTTCTACCTGTTGTACTAATCTATGTTGGGGATTGGTGTTTCCAATAGGTTGGTGCCTACAAATACAATAGGGGATTGGTGTCTCTGGTAGGTTGGTGCCTACTTCATATTGTAAAATTCACTTGTATCTTTCTGCTTTGTAACAACTCGAGAAGCTTCTTTTTCCTCTTCTTCTCTCTTGAAATGCTATCTTTTCAATTCATTTGTTCTTCTAACTTCTATCTAGATTCTTGGCTTCTCTCTTGGACATTCTCTCTTATCTTTCTCTTTTTCTCTCTTTTTGCATAGCTCTCTACAACGTGCTATAGCAACACTCTCCTATTCTTACAACGCTCTTTGCAACTCTCTTGGCTCTCACAACTTTGTCTCTCTCCTTGGCTTTGTCAAGTCTTGCAAGTGATATCTTGCTTATCTTGTATCTTTGAGCACCTTGGGATTTCTCACATCCCCTATCTATTGCATCTTTATTTCGTGATACAGGTTATCCTCCTTGAGCGGGGTTTGTTTTTATCATTCTTGCATTCATTTCATTTCTACTTATTATTTCTCTCTATCTATATGACTATTCGTGGAGGTGGCTATACGGGTTCTTCTCAAGTAAATGCATGTCTTGGTGATGATTAGGGTTCCTTAGATTTTACATCATCCTTCATTGGGGAATATAAAGTCGACCCAATCTACTTAGACCTCTTGATAACATCATCCATACCCACTACCAAAGATGGTTGTTCTTTTGCATCGCGGGATAATGTGAACACAAATTATAATGTTCTTAATGTTGATCCTCCCCTTTCTAAGGAAGATGATCACACTTATGTTAAATAGGCTAAGGTTGGCAGTCCTATTAAGAAGGCTAATGGTGATCCCATAGAGGAGTATAATTTCCATTACTGGAATAATGCTCTCTATGAAGATCTCCCTCCTCAAGATTTGCAAACATGTTATGACCCTAGTTTTGTACTTGCCTCTAAGTATGGTTATGGGTGTAAAGGTTGTGGGCATAACAAACAAGGTATTTAGGTCCCTATAGAATGTGTACCTCGTAAGCATAATTTGGGGATTGGTTGCTCAAATGAAAAATCTAAACAAAAACCACAGTTGAATGTTGATATGATTTCTACTCAACCTCGTTCTCGCAAATTGATTCATCTACCATTTTTTGTTGTCTTCATGTCTTATTCTTGTGAGCAGTCAAGCTTTTTTCTACAAGAGAAAGGGTTACTTCCTGCTTCTCATTCTTTATCTGAGCAAGAGCATATTTTGTTAAGGCTTCTAAAAACCCACTTGATTACTCTTCCTCCTCTTACACATAAGAAATTTCATAAACATGATAAAGAAAAACATTCTTTTTGTGCATACCATCGAGTGTCTAGCCATTCTGCTAGTGAATGTAAGGCCTTTCAAGGATAAAATACAACTTTGTGACTTTGGGGCCATCAAACTCTTGTTTGTTGATGTACCTGTCTTTTCTTCACATGACAAGTGATATCAAGTTCTACCTCTATCTTGTCCATTCTAAGCATCTTCTCATGAGGTTCTTATGCCTCCCTTCTATTGTATCGTTGCCCACTATGTGGCAGTTGTAGCTTTACTTGCCCATTGCCATTCATGGTCATACACTATTGTGTGTAACCATACTCTTTATGTGGTAGCAACACAATAGTATCTTGCATGATTCTCCCTTTTATGTTAGGGGGCAATGATAACTTGTTCTGGAGATGTGTGTCCTTCTTAAGGACCCCCTTTCTTCTCTCTATCTTTCAATTGGAGCATTCCTCTGAATGGGCCCCTTTGTGTCTCAAAGGGTTCCCTGCTAAAGGAACTCCCTTTGAAAGCTTCTCCTTCAAATGAATTCATTGGCATCTAGCTTGGGGGCAACCTGACTAGACCTATCTTTTATGTGACTGTCCTGCAACGTAGCTTGCAGTAGCCACAAGCTTATTTGATCAGTCTTGCTTTACATGACCAAGAACCTGTAGAGCTCCTTTGCATTAGGCTTTTGCAGGACCAAGCACCTGTGAGGACCAATTAGACTCTACAGAGCCTTTCACATTTGGCCTCCCTCAGAACCAAGCATTTGTGGCACATCCTTTGCAAGACCAAGCACCTGTAAAGCACTTTCCTTTTGCGGGACCTAGTACCTATAGAACCTTTTGTTCTTCCTTTGTGGGACTGAGCACCCATGGATCCAATTTTGTAGGACCAAGCACTTGCAGAGCCTTTGTTCATTTTTTGCAGAACTGAGTACCTATGGAGCCATCTCTCTTCTCTTCATGTCTGGGTATATGTCAGATCAAAGACCTACATCTTCTTCATCCTAAGTATATACTTATTTCTCTCTTCGACATTGGTTGCTTCACTGTCTTTTGTATGCATTCTTCTCTTGAAGCAATTAATCCTTAAACATTCTTCTCTCTGCTTAAAAATTCTTCTATGCATTATTTCTTAATTTAGGGATGACACATAGTACTGAGAAAACCTTCTACATTGAGGTCTCTTTTACTTTGTTGACTCAAATTTTGTTAGTTTGTTGTGTTCTTGTGTGTGTTTTTATATGTTCTAACCCTATGATATAATGACTTTTTATGTTCTAACATTGTTGTCTTGTCCAGATCTTTCTTGTCTAATGCATTTGTTTTGTAGGTCTTTAGCCTAGGGGCATGCTTCCTTGGTTCGAAGAGTTATTTGTTTCCTCTGCAGTATTCTTTTGGTATCATGATGTTATTTATGTTTAGTAGATTTCCTTTAGCGTGCATATTAGTGTAGATTCATATGCCCACTAAAGTGGGGGCAAAATGTAATGTCATAAAATTGCACCCCTTGCAATTTCACATACATTCTTGTATCCACTTTGGTTGCCACTCCCTTAGCATTTGTGTAGGTTCATTTTAGCCCTTGCATCATCATTTTTCCCCTCTCAAGATGCTCAGGAGCCGTTTTCAACAGTTACCCTTGTGTGTTAGTTTTGCATTGAACCTTGTGCTTTTTTCATTCTCGTCGCTTTGTAGTGTGATTTGTCTAGGCACTAGTGTGTCGCGTGGATGTCTGTGTGCTATGTTAGCATCCTGTAACATTTTGACATTCAAACAACTATTTTTTGGGTGCCTTGCCACTTGTTAGCCCCTTTTGTCGATGGTAACAACTTGAGACGCCTTGTAATGGTTCGAGAAGCCTTTTTCCCTCCTTTTCTCTCTTTAAATGCTATCTTTTCAATTCATTTGTTCTTCTAGCTTCTCTCTAGCTTTTTGGCTTCTCTCTTGGACAATCTCTCTTGTCTTTCTCTTTTTCTCTCTTGTTTACATAGCTCTCTACAACTTGCTATAACGACACTCTCACGTTCTTACAACACTCTTTGCAACTCTCTTGGCTCTCACAACTTTGTCTCTCTCCTTGGATTCCTCAAGCCTTGCAGGTGATATCTTGCTTATCTTGTATCTTTGAGCATCTTGGGATTTCTCACATCCCTTATCTATTGCATCTTTATTTCGTGATATGGGTTCTCCTCCTTGAGTGGGGTTTGCTTTTATCACTCTTGCATTCATTTCATTTCTGCTTATTATTTCTCTCTATCTATCTAGTTGTTTGTGGAGGTGGGAACACTGAAACGAGGGTTTGATTGCAAAAAGTCCCTAAACAACCCCAACATTTTCCCCTTGGTCTTATGTGTAGGTGTTGAAGATATCTACTTTCTGGAGACTTCATTACTTGGGCAGTTGTAAGCACTTTCTTTCTTTTCCTTAGCTTTATTATTTATATTTTACTTACTTTACTTTACTTTATTTTAGATTTTCTATTCTCTATTACTTTCTCACATTCCAAGAATTCCTAGCAATCAAAGTAGAAGTAGACACTTTGTTGTTTTCTATGACAATCTTAGTTTTCAGTCTGTATGAGACTCTAGTGCGTCACATTGTTGTCTATATTCCACGCTACTATCCTTGGCTAAAAAACTTGCCAATTTGTCTGGAAAACCTCTGTGACCTGCTCTTTCCAGTTTTGGAACTCTCACTCTGTTCCTTGAGGTAGCTTAAGGAAGTTCACTCCCTGGGATTCTCTTGAGAATAAAGAGACTCGTGAGCAGCAAATCCCTCTTCTCTACAAATAATGATTAAAATTAAATTAAAAATAGAAACAACAAAAGACAAAATAATAATATTTTCATTAAATATAGTCAATTAGAATGATTGATAAATTGATTATTTACATTTCCAAAAAAACTTCAAAGATTAACATTAGAAAATCAATCAAAATATTTTAATTCTATTTTTCATTGATTCATATATTCAAACTAATAAAACCTTACAATTGATTTAATAATCATACTTATCTAAAAAGTAATAATAATAAATATTTAAAACTAATTAATGTGTAGGAAAAAAAGATGGGACACACCATATTGACAAAGTAGTTTGGAAAAGAAAAACTAAATTAAAATCTTCACCTCTTTCTACTAACAAAGCAAAAGACAAAAGTATTAATAATTCAATTATGGAATAGTTTTAATCACTTAAAGAGATAGATGATATGTGTTTTATAATGATAATTATTCTCTACTAACCTATCAAAAATTTAAAAAGCAATAACACACAAATAATAAATTCTTTTAAAAATTTTAAAATAATATTATTAAAATATAAAATATATTGCTTTATTATATCTATTACAAAAAAATCAAATAAATTTATTTTTGGGCACTTTACTTTTATTTTTATTTTTTTCTAGGTATCTCGGAAGACCCATCCAACACCCACCATTTTTTATATTAATTATCTAAAAATTTAAGAACAATTCATTATGGGAAAATTCGGGCAAATCAAAAATTCACCCTCATGACATATTCATCTAATGAAAAATTTACCACCAACAATTCATGAGTGATTTTTTTATGAAATGAATTTATTGTGACGGTAAATTTTTTCGTATGATGAATTATTAACAATGAATTTTCCAACCATAAATTGTTGAGAGTGAATTTGACTGCCATAAAAATCAATAATAATCTTCCAGACAAAAAATAACTAAACAAAAGATGAAGCCTCCTTTAGGTCAGCATACGGCAGCATTGAATTTGAAAGGAGGGCAGCCCCACATGGCATTGATTCTTCAATGCCCAATTGCAGAATACCTTTTGGCCTTTCACACTCCTCAGTCGCATCAACTGCATCATCGTAGTTATGACTGCCTACGGACTGTGGGTCCCCGGCCTGGTGATGCGCCACAACACAGTCGTGCTTTTCTGAAATAGCGTACAAGATTCCAAATGTATTGCTAGCTTTAGGGTTTCGTGTAAAGCTCTGCAAATGCAACTCTGCGAGCTTAAATGGATGGAAAAATTGAATGCCCTGGCCGCTTTTGTCTACGGCGGCTTTCTCTCCTATTCCAAGTACCTACGCAATCTGATTTTTAGTACCAAGATCCTCTTAGTCGGTGCGTAGTGAAATAATAGGTCTTCGCATCTGTCATGTCATGAAATGAATTAATTGTAAATTGATTCCTACTGAACAGTTAAAGTGGCCCACTGGGTGCCTATAAATGCACCCTCCACAGGCCCAATTCTTCAAAGCGTCTTGTGCTGTCTACAAGTCATTTAATTGATTGCTAGCCTTGCTTTCCCTTTTCTCCTCCCTGTAAACATGTCTTCCTGTGATAACTGCGACTGTGCAGACAAAAGCCAGTGCACGTATGTGTTCGATCTGCTTGTGTTATTTCTTACTCTCTTGGTTTCCGTTAAGTTGTAATTTTTATTTTATTTTTGTTGTTATTATTGCGCTGTGCTGATCTCTGGGTGTTATGTGATGTAACGACACAGCAAGAAGGGCAACACATTCCAGGTGGAAGGGATTGTGGAAACCAGCTTCAATATGAGGTGTGTTATGTATGTTGTTAAGCATTAGAGCAGTCTGATAGTGTTGGGATTCGAACAGCTGACGTTGTTGTGATTGTTGTGCAGCTTCTCTGAATGCGAGACCGTGCAAGGAGAAAATGATTGCAACTGCGGCCCTGGCTGCACATGCACCACTTGCCCCTGTCACAAGTGATGTCTTCTTCGGTAATATATATATGTGTGTAACTAAATGCAATGCGCATAAATACCTAAGCATGTGTATGCTTGTGGTAATGGTGAGGGTCTGCAGAAAGTGTCTTTCAAAGCATCCCTGTGGATACAATCTGCAGACCCAGTAGGTAGAGTGTAATCACTAGTAGATTATACTTACCAGTTGTACTGATGCCTATCTGTCAATGAATTAAGTGTTTTATTAAATTGCCTTGCTTGTTTTCTCACTGCACAACTATGTACTTCTGCCTCTGCAACATAAGTAGATATATATACCCACAATTCTGTGATATTTTATGTATATCTACCTTGCATGGACGTTAAGTGATAATTTAAAATGAATTTTGTTGTAAATAAAAATAAATTGATTGTTTGACTAAAATCCAGATATCAGAATAATAAATATTTGTCATTTAAAATAATTAATTTATATAAAATTTACAGAGTAAAATAAAAGTAACTTTATAAATGAAAGCATCAAAATAAAGGTTGTATTTTTAAAATATACTTTGAAGCGCACTAAAATAAAATAAAATATAGAAGGGCTTGAATAAAGATTATTTTTGAAATAAACATTAAAGGCTCTCGAATAACACTCAAATTCTTATAAATAATATCAAAGTAAAATAAAGTTAATTAAGAATAAATAAAATTCTTACAGCTGTTGCTTTGCAAATCACCCCGATTGGATCCTCACGTAAGAAAAACAGCGACATTTTTTATTAATGACAATAGATTACACAAAGAGTGTATGACGAAGAGTGTAAGGCAGCTAAAAGGGGTTTGAAAATTTCCGGAAAGGAACATGCAAACAAAAAATTGTATGAGAAATTAGTAAGATTAAAAAAAGAGGAATTCATGATAATAAGAAGGAAAGAACTAATTTCTCTTGGAAGGCACAACCCGAAGGGTTTTTGGAGAGAATTGCAGCAGGCTAGAAGTACAAATGAGAATAACATCACAGACATTCAATGGTTAGAATATGCAAAAATACTGTATGAAAGAGACCAAGAAAAAACCTTACCTCCAGCAATAAACATTAATGATAAACTTTTCACCACAAAGGATATCAAGGTTGGTATTAAAGCTTTGGCAGTGGGGAAGGCTCGGGACATCGATGGTTTACAGGCTGAATATTTGAAATGGGGTTTAGAGATCTTGGCACCGCATATCAAGAAGATTTTCAATAGGATCATTCAGCATGGGTTTCCAAAAAATTGGACAACAAGTGTGGTTATCCCTCTTCACAAGAGCGGGGATGTCAACAATCCGTCAAACTACCGCACCATAATGATTAATCCCCTTTTTGGGAAGCTCTTTGGGAGCATGGTGGAACGTAGAATCAGTTGTTGGGCTGAGAAGGAAGGTAAAAGGGCAAAAGGGCAAGCTGGGTTCAGACCAAAGCATTCTACAATTGATCATTGCATCACTCTCAGACATATGGTTGAAAAAGTTTGGGATAAACAAGGTAATGAGGTTTTTTGCTGTTTTGTTGACTTCAAAAAGGCTTTTGACACAGTCCCTAGAAGCAAACTTTGGGACAGAATGGAGCAACTTGGAATTCCGGAAAAGTATAGGGCTGCTGTTCATAGGCTTTATGATCAGGTCCACGCCAAAATCAGAACAAAGGCGGGTCTTTCAGAGTGTTTTGGGAGTGACATTGGGGTCAAGCAAGGCTGCCCTTTATCTCCCACTTTATTTGGGTTGTACATAGACAAGTTAGAAGAATGGTTAGACAAGAGGGGGGGCGATGGAGTGTTCTTAGCCACTTATGTGGTTAAATTGCTGCTATACGCAGATGATCTTACCTTAATGGCAAATTCAGAGAATGGTCTTCAAGAACATCTAAAAGCCTTAGAGTTGTTTTGTCGGGATGTAGGGATGCAAGTGAACATCAGCAAAACCAAGGTCATGATTTTTACGCTGAAAAGAGCTAAGAAACAATTGAACTTTATATTTGAGGGAAGCTCTTTGCAAGTGGTAAATGAATACAAATATTTGGGTCTCGATTTTTGCAGCAATCTCAGTTGGGAGACTTGTAGGGCAAAAAGGATTCAAGGGGGCTGGAAAGCCCTATACTTGCTTCAAAATAGATGCAGATCAGCTGAGCTATGGGACTGGAAAACAAAGAAGAAATTATTTGGGCTGCTTGTCACTCCAGTAGTATTATACGGCTGTGAAGTTTGGGGCTGCAACACTTCAGCTCTAAAATGGAGGCAAATAGAAAGATTACAAAAGCATCTAATCACCAGCAGTTTTAAAATAAAAAGTACAGTCCCGTATGAGATTGTCCTAGCTGAAGCGGGGGCTTTCCCAATGGAAATGGCAGCATTAATCCGTTTATTAGGTTATTTGAAGAGAATTGAGAATATGGGGGAACACCGGTGGCCCAAAATTGTGGTGGAAGAAAACTTAACTAGAAGGAAGAGCACGTGGATGAGGCAAAATACCAAGTGGATGGAAAAATGGGGGATAAGCATGCAAGAGTGTCCAAACACCAATGTAGAAATTAAAAGGTTTGTGAAGGAGAAAGCCAAACAAATCTTGTGGTCAAAACAACTTAGTAGAAAAAGGGAATATTATGTTTTGCACTTTAACCACACTTGTGATCACGGGCAAAAGTATTACGTGGGGGCAGATATAGAGTGGAAGGCTAAAATGTTGATAGCCCAGCTGAGAACTAGCTCTCATCGTTTGAGATGTGAAACGGGGAGATGGACAACACCCAAGGAGGCATGGGCTGATAGGATTTGTTGTTTCTGCTCTTCGGGTTTGGTGGAAACAGAATGGCACTACATCATGCAGTGCAAAGCGTACGAGGACATTAGGTGCAGTTACTTGGATCTGTTTAAAGTCAAATCATTAGAGGCTTTGTTCGAAGAGGAAAAGATCGTTGAAACGGCAGGTTACCTGATCAAAATACACAGTAGAAGAAACAAAATTAGTAAAGAGTTAAAGGGAAACATAAGTACTCGGTGAGGTCGGCGGGTGCTCGGTTTGTATCAATTTGTGGTTTCAGTTCTGTTTTGGGGTCCCATAGGCCAGCTGGTCTCGTGGACGTAATTAAAAGCATTCATTCATTCAAAGTTGGATGATGGAATTAAACAAGAAGCATCAAAAACTAAAACAACTAAACATAAGGAATCCAAAAAAACATTAAAAATAAAAATGAGCACGGAAAGTTAGTGAAATCTGGTTTGTTTTGTTTTGTTTTGTTTTTTTTTGGCTGTGCATGCCTACATTAGGACTAGGAGCTACGATGCCAACAATGAATATAAATTTTCGGGAAGTGGGCCTAATTTTTAGGAAGCTACACTTTTTATTTTTTTAATGAATAATTTATATATTATCATTTATAAAGTAGTGAACACATATTAAAAAAAGTGAGTGGAAATAGTCACATCTCGAAAGTTCACATGTACATAGGAGGCAAATCCTAGATAGAAATACAATTACATAAAACTGCTACATAAAAAGAGCAAGAGTGTTAGGGGAGTAGGAGGATCTTGGTCATTTGGTTTACCCCATACATCAACAAACGAAAGTATCCACATAAGGGTCCCCTCCAACATTGTCTTCATTATCATACCATATTTTTTATCTTCAACATCCCAAACTGAGGGAAATTGTTAGTTCCAAGGCAACTAGTAGCCAAACAACTAGAGGTCGAGAGAGATGCAAATTGGCAACAAGGAAAAAACCATCCTTGCTAAGCAAGATCTCTTCTCATAGGAGGCAAAGGGGCCTTAGCACAAGCATCTTAGTCGCCATAAGCAAACTAGCTATGACCTTAACAATGGCCATAGATGGAAACCAACCTCAATTAGAGGTGGGAGTTATATGAATGTTGACAACATTATACATATTATTTCTCCAATGATCAAGTAGCACCTACAGGCATGTTGGTGTTTCCAACTAATTATGCCCTTGACATCTCTTAAGAGGCTGGCACTTTTCTATCCATAGAGACCTCAAGGTGTTGGCCAACTTGACAAGGGATTACCTATGCTAAATAATCACCTTCTACACTTTAGGATCTGGTAAACTTAGGTGGGTAACCCTATAACACAATCACTTGATGATTGGTGAAAAACAACAAGTAGTGTAACATCAGATGAAATCTCACACCACAAGACAAGAGTGTGCAATATTTGGAAGTACCTAAGTAGCTCTTGTGGGCTTTTAGGCTTTAGTGAGATGGAACAAATCAAAATTATATAAAAACTTAAAGAATAAATGGATCTGTATTTTATATATTTGATGAAGTGTTTTCAATGACCCTAGTGGTTGGGAAATGCTTCAGGGCTAAGTAGTACAATAGAAAGACTAGTGCATATAACTAGGCAATAGAGCCAAATTTTCTCATGCAAATGCCTCTTTTTGACATCCAAACTTCAAGCTCAGAGGATTTTAAAGTATTACTGCCTTGCAATGACGCATCCAAGAAAATGTATTTTCCATAATTCTACAAGTAGCAATCCCCAATGCAATACATTATCCTCCATATCTTATTTAGAGAACATTTAATCTATTACTTGAATAGAGGAAATAAACAAGACACACAATACAATAAATGTGCATTAATAAACTTAAAAGCCCTTGATTTCTTTATTTAAAGAAGAAAATGCATACATTCAAGGAGACAATTGCAGTAAACACACATCAAAAGTTTTTCATATTATTCAATTTGAACTAAAAACATGCCTTACAGAGATTTCCACTTACATGCAAAATTTGTCCTACAACTCAAAAATATTCACTTCAAAATCCACCAAATCCTTGAATAGAACTTAGTCGCTCCCCTAGACTAACTAATCATCAAAAAGAAAAATCTCCATTGAAAAGAATACAATACTTAACTTTATACTTCAGGCATAACTTAGATGATTTTAGACCTAACCCTAATTCGATTAGGGTTAACAAAAAGGAAGAAATCCAATTAGATCACACAAAATATAATCCTAGATAGATGTAGATCATTCTTGAGTACAAACATTTACTTTTTTGTGACAATAGAAAAAGGAACCTCCCAAATTGTGCATCAAAGGACACCTAAAGGGCAACAATATTCAATTCCACCGCTCAATTACCTTGGGAATATGGAAAAAACAATGAGGGAAATGGGAGTAGTTGAAATCTTGCATGCTAGAGTACAGTGATGTGTTCATGAAACCATTTTGTCACCTCAGGCTTGAGAAATTGTTGATGGAGGTGGTTAGAAACAACAATGTCTACGTAGCCTACAAAACAGTCATTTGACCTTATTTATTAATTAATTAAAAATAAAGAATGCACTATATTTTTATTTTTAATTAATTAATAAACACGGTCAAATGGCGGTTTTGTATGCTGCATAGGCAATTCTGTGAGAAACACTTATTTCCTCTCTCAGGTTCTGCAAGTAGATGTTATTCAACTTTGAATGTGAACCGTTGATTTGCTGAAATAGGGCAAGATCAATGATCATAACTGCCTTGACCAAGTTTGAATATTTTGATAAGGATTTGACATGCCTTGAAAATTCCCATCAAAAAGGAAAGATCCAATTCATATTCACTTTACATGTCATCAGTATGGGCACATTGAGAAGAGCGCCCTCAAAAAGGTACATGACATCAACCAAGAGTCCATGTGACAACCTTCCGCAATTTTATGGCTCGAAATGGGACTCACCTTGAAAGATTTATGGACTCGTAAAATTCATTTGAATCATGCCACATGTCACCCTTCTACAATTCCACATTTAGAAACTAGGCCCCTTTTGAATAGCTCGTGAAGTCACAGAACCATACCAAATGTTGTAAAGTGTCAACCCTTTCACATTCCACACCCTGTTTTTTTATTTAGTGATATAGCTCCCTCAAACATGAGGAAAACTAACCAAAAGATACCATATGTTAGGGTCGAGAATAGAAAATGGATTTAGACTTTTGGAAAAGAGGTCCAAAAGTCGTATCTGGTCCCGAAAGTTTGACGAAGAAAGAAGGGGGATCGAGATCAAAAATATCAATTAGATTCGAACTTTTGAACCAAAGGTGTAAATTTCCAATTGGGTCCCAAAATTCTGACAAGACCAAAGAAGAAAAGGGAAAGCGAGAACTAAAGAGGAAAACATATCCGAACATTTGGAACATCATCCAAATGTTCATTTCAGACCTGAAGTCCCAAAAGGCTCGAAAGAAGTGAAATGAGGGGAAAGGGAATCCCCAAAGTTTTTTTGATTATGTGGTGTTTATAAAACTTAGAGATCTTAATAGGTTCCTTTCCCTAGGGATTTCATTAGGAAAGAGATCACAAGGTGTAAAGATTAACTTTCAACCTCAATGGTGAGTCAATTAGACCTGGATCTCAGTCCTTGGGATAGTAGGAAAGATCTGGAAACAAATGAAAATGATTTGAAATGTTCAAACTTAATGAACAACAAGACCTAATACATAAAATGCAGATTTCAAAATGTACATAAACGGGAATGATAGTTTGTAGGCAGATCTGAGAAGAGTCTGATGGCATGTACCTATCACCAAAAGTTATTTTTGGGGTCTACTAAGGGACTAGTTTCCCTTGGGAAAATGGTTCCTTGTTAGGGCTTCCAAAATAACTTTTGAAATTCCTCTGATGTTGTATCTTGGCTTCTATTTGACACAAGACCCACTGATGGAAAGTCAGAAATAAATTTTGCAACTTAGTTTTTGTGGCTTGACAACTTGTGCAACAATACAAAATTGCTCCTTCAAGATCTCCTCAATTCTTCATCAACCTGTAATTTGCACATACATAAAGAGGAAAAATTATTTTTTTGTATGGGGGTTTGCCTTGGTCAAACCCCAAGTTTGGTAATTAAACCTTGATAAAAAAGATAATGAAAAAGCAAGGAAATGATGAATGAACAATGCTTGCTACAACTCACCAACCTTCAATGGCTTCCCTTAAAGGACTGAAGTCAAACACATCTCTCTAACAAACTTGATCTTGATTTGCTTGATTGATTTGGATACTTGAAATTCTTGGATGCTCTTAGGATCAACCATGCATATTAGTCTTCACAAGAAGACATGAACACACATAGAATTGAACATAATGTTAGGATCTTGATTGCTACAACAAATAACTGATAAATCTGCTCTTGAATGATCTTGACAATAATATTTTCTCTTTAATTTCTAGATCATGTTGCTCAGCTCTTATTAGATTTCAAATGATAAAAGACTATGTATTTATAGGTGTTTATCTAATTTCCTGAAAATTAGATTCTAAAAGCCGACAATTGTAAGTTGAATTTGAATCATTAAAATGTTGCCAAAAACATATTTTAAAATAGGTCCTAGCAATTAAAGGGGACCCATTTTCCCATGGGAAAATGCGTCATGGCCTTTAATTCTAGGACACACATATTCCATGGTGATTTAATTATTGATTGCATTTATTTAATGTTGATTCTCATTTTGAAAAATGGAAAAAATAAGGATTTGGAATGCATAGTTTGGAAAATTAGAAGCTTAATTAAGCTCAATAAATTAAGGGACCCAAACATAGTGTGAAATTGTAAAGCTATACAATTTCCTACACTACATTTAGCCCCCACTTTAGTGAGAGTATGAACTTACGCTCAGACATACACTAAAGTAGATAGATATGTGTCAAGAGGGGTCCAAGTGCACAAATGTTAATGAGATAGGATGACAAAGATAAAGGAGGGTGATCAAGCCCCTAGGATCAAAGATCCCACGGAAAACCAGCATAAGCACATTGAAGGACACACATGCATGTAAGATATGTGCAGCAAGACAAGATCACATGCATACAATGTCAAAGCTAATGCAAAAATAAAAAAAGGAAGGATCAAGCCTCAACAATTTTTCCAATAAGAATGGATCAATCCTAAGTTGTTTCTCCAAAAAAATACGCTCACAAGGGTTAGTGCAATCTGGTATACAATAGGTGAGACCCAAAGACAAAAAGATGAGAAACACACACTAGGTCTACAAGGTGTGTACCCATAAAAAGGTGGTAGATGGGAAAAGTCGTCACAAAAATGTGTACACATACGTCGATCATACCAAAAGTTATACTCCTTGATAACTTTGATAAGGTGCCACAAAATGATCAAGATGCTATGCAAATGCTACACTAAGTCTAACTCCTATGAACAAAAGTGAAGCAAAATATTAAACTGAAAAAAATGAAACTCACCTTAGGAGGTGCAAATGCCAAAATGAAATAATGCTAATGTATGCCCCCACTTTATAGGAATTTCTAAACACCATGCAGTGAGAAATTAATTTAATGTAGAAATGATAAGTGTCAATTGATAAAAGGGAAATGAAAGCTTATTTGGAAAGCCTTGGGCCAATGATATGTTTCTAAATAAAGTTGCTTCATGAAGAAGGGTTGCCCCCACATGCAATCTTAAAATATAACACATAAGAGATCCACGGATTCAGGGTCAGTGTATGTCTTTGCTACAATGATATTATAGATCTCAAAACCATCATCATTTCCTAAATATTCATAGAAAAATGAACACAAAGGAGGAATGACACATAGACAACGAAAGAAAATGAAATCTTTAGGGTAAACATGGAAGAGACTTGGATATCTCAACACCTTGCATCGTCCCCAAAAGGAAGACACAAGGAAAACGAAAAGACAATGTTTATGATAGATAGAAGAATGTCACGACAGATTTGCTTCCTTTGTATCCTTGCACCAATGGAGTAACAAGGGTCATCCAAAGAAATCTCACAAACATAAAGACATTCCAAACAACATGATATGAGGGATCACATTACATACATGCAATCACAAAGAACATGAAAGGAAAAGGAAGAAAGCATGTCACATGTGAGCGAACCTAAAGCATGTTGTTTGCATCCCAATCTTGCTCATCATATATGGAAGGGGGATAACTAGCCAAAGGGTCTACAACAAGTGCCATATTAGGAGCATCGTAGAAGTGGAAAACAAAAAAATAAATTCATTATGCACTTATTCATCAATTTTAACAATCTCATCATCATCATCCAAGTTAATCACAATAGGAGGTATAATCACAATGTCCATTGTATGCTCTTGTTTTTGTTATGGTGGAGAAGCTTCATGTTGTGGCGAAGGTGGAGAATTATCATACTTTGTTTGAGTTGGTTGTTGATCTTGGATTATTGGTTTTTTTCTTTTCTTCTAATTGGAGAGCAATAGCACGACGTCTACGCCTACGCTCTTTAGCATTTTAATTTCTTCTGGCACATATTTAAGTTGTGACAGTGTAGGAGTAGGTTTTTCAACCATCGGTCTCTTTTCTTCCCTTAGGGGAGGAACAAAAGGGACCTCCGCAGGATGGAAACCACTTTCTCTTAAGGTTTATAAACTTGTTTGGTTTTATGAGGCACAAATGGAATTGTATGGTTATCTCTTGGTCTTTGTAGGACATAGGTGGCATAATAGAATCATACTTAGTTTGATTATTCAGGAGATATTTTGGTTTAGGCATAGGCTCATCCACAATAATTGGAGTGGGAGGAACAACTATAGATCTTTCAGTTTCAGGTAGGATATTAGCAAGGGATAACTCTACTATACACTTTGCTTTGAAATTTTGATATGATTTAAAGAATAAATCCTCATGAGGTGTAATAGGTTCCATAGGTTTGGGCCAAAAGAAATCCAATGAAAAATTCCCATGAGAAGATAAAGGATTAAATCCACTATGATGCACTGTAAATGTTTGGTTGTCAAATGGAAATTTCAAGCACTTGTGAATAACCGATGGGGTGACATTCATGGAGCGTAGACATGGATAGCCTAACTTCACACGAAATTGATCTGATGTCGCGATGATGGAGAATGATACATTTAATTACTTCGATCCAACTTTTAATAGAAGAGTGATTGAACCTATCATAGGGTAAGCAAAACCATAATATGTTTTGATCCATGCTTTCAATTATTCATAAAAGTCTTGGTAAAGTTCACACACAAATAAGAATTCCTTAGTGATTACATTCTCTACACACATGGGATCAATTAGTATCCCATTTGTAAGCTTGTCATTAATTCTTTCAGATATGTAAAGAGGACCATCAGGTGCATGTTTAATTATATCACTATTTGAGAAAGAAATTTCAAGAGACAAGTTTTCTTGGCCCTTACGAGGTTGAGCATCAATGAATTCAATCATGGCATCTAGATCATCCCCATTATCACTCTTATCATCATTATTTATATCTTGTTTCTTGTCAACATTCATCACATCATTCTTGTTATCACTAGATTTTACAAATGAGATGGAATGGTTTGGCATTAGATTGGTAAAGATTTACAAAAATTGGTTGGGTGGGGCAACAGACTTATTTCCTTTATCATTAACACCGCCCAACTGGATGTGATTAGAATCAATGAGGTCTTGCACTATATGTTTAAGACGCCTGCATCATTTTGTATCATGTCCACTTTTTCGGTGATATTGGAAAAAGGTATTTGGGTTATAGTTCGGAGGTAAAGGCTTAGTGGTATCAAAAGGTCTAAAAAGAGGCAAGGTGATTAGGTTCTTGCTGAAGAGTTGCAACATAATCGAACATGAAGGGTATCAGGTAATGGGTGAATTGCTTATTCATATGTCGAAATTGGTATGGAGTTGTTTTTATGGAAGCCACTTGAGGTTCAACATGGTGGGTTGTTTGAGGTTGATTTATCTATATAAATCCCTTGTTTTGTTTCTTGAATGGTTGGAAATTGTTGAGGCATGGTTTCAAATTTTTTAGGATGGGCTGAAGTAGTTTTTCCCATGCATTGATTAAGTGAGTTATGATAATCATAGAGAGTCATGCCTAAGTGTGTAAAGGAGGGAAATTTCATCATCCCAAGATTATATTGGATATTTTTGTAAGTTATCAATGAAAATTATTTGAAGATCAACATCGGGAAGTTTAATCTTGATTTGTGAGTAAAGCAGTTGATAACATGCAATAAAATTAGTGACCTTTTTATTTGCAGTTTGTTTACATTGCATCAAATTAGGTAGGGCCATCTTAGGACCAATGTGCACTTAGAAATGGTTGAGAAAGGCATCAACATGCTCATTAAATGAGTGGATTGAGTTATTCGATAAGGAAAAAAACCATTCCAAGGTTGTATCTTTTAAGGAACTAATAAAAATCTTAGCCAAGAGCTTATCTTCAAAAATGAAGTCACTACATAAGGTCATATATGTTGATACATGGTTGCTAGGATCTCCTTTACCACTGTATTTCTAAAATCTATGTATCTCTATACCTTGTGGCTTTTATGCTCTTAATATCTCCAATGATAATGGGTTTCTTTTGGCATATTGTGAAGGTTGTTCGTTTTGGTTTTGGTTTAGTGTTTCTATTTGTTGTTGAAGGGATGCAACATTTTGCAAGAGTTGGTTTATGACAGAATCATTGGTTATGTTTTGAGATGGAGGTGAATATGGTGGGGGTGCATATGTGTTGGGTGGAAAACTAAATTGCAAGTTTGTGAGAGGCAAGGGGTTTGGAGATATGATGTTTGAATTCACAAAACTAAAAGGATTCCCAATGGAAATACCCAAAGTTGGAGTGATATTGTTGGTTGGTTGTATTGTTGTAGTAATAGTTGGATGAGTATATGTAGGAATAGAGGCTGCAGTTGTGGGGGGGGAATTTGATTTCCTCCTTGACTTTGAGTGTATCTCAAAACTTGAGCACAACTAGCCATTGTAAGAATATGATTATCAATAATATGCACTAGGCAACACACAATCTCTAATATTTGGTCATTATCAAGCATTATCCTCATGTTATCTATGATAGGAATAACAGTACCAACCATATACACTATAATCACCAAGTCTTGAAGTGTTTCTAGGGCTTTATCCATTTTTTTAAGCTTCCTTTGAGGGACATTAACAGTTGAGGCTTCAACATTAGTGTAAGTGGTTCATGGTAAGGTGGTCATATGACATGTGACATCAGGGATGTGGTCCAAAATTGGTTGACTAGTGCCAACACTATGAATGAAAGAGTTGGAAAACTCAAGATCCACAATGGATGTACTGGCACAAGATGCCATGAGTCTCAAACTACGTCTCACTAAAGTATTGGTAGTAGGACACCAAGTTGTGATACTCATACAAGTTTCACCAAATAAAAAATGTACCCAAAATGGACAAAAGGCACTAAATAAAGATAGTAGACACCCAGAAATAGGGAACACAATGCAAGCATTGAAGACAATATTTGCAATATTCAAATCTAAAATATGATAATTGATTGATTTTAAATGCAAAAACCTAAAAATGATTACTTTTGCATGTAAATTTTGATCTTACACAAAGAAATTTCTTTCACCAATTGAACTAAATACAAACATCTACAGAAATATGCAATTTCTAAATCTGAAACAAAGATCTACAAGTACATGAACATGAAGCAACAAAGACAAATATGTGTGGAAAATTTTGCAAAATCGCCTGTAGATGGACAGGTTCGCCCAAGGGAAAATGAGTCTTTGCACAAGGTTTTGAAAAATTGAAATTTAAGTGTTTGATATGGTATTTAAGCTCACTGTTCCTAATGCAAATAGATTCTTCAATGACATTTTTTCCAGATTTTGTGATTAATTGTAAATGCAATTTGTATGACAATGCATGAACAAAATGACAATTTTTTTGAATGCAATTTTGAATGAAATTCTAATCTAAATGATTGAAACACACCTTAATGCAGGATATTATGTAGAATGTATACAATTTTTTTAGATTTTTTATGATTTTGAATGATGCAAATATGCAATATGTAACCCTAAATGAAATGCAAAACAAGATGATGCAAAATCTAGATCTAGGGTTTAAAGGATCTCCAAATAAGAAAAGTATGATGTAAGTGTAGACATTGAAATCTGGTTTAAGCCCGCGACTTCAATATTCTTCATAATTCGTATTTCCATGGTCATGATTAAATAATGTCAATTATTTAATTATTCTCTAAAGTTCTTCATTTCTTTATTAATTAAATAAATATATTTATTTAATTAATTTACCTTAATATTTATTCTTCTATTAATTAAATAATCTTAATTATTTAATTGATTCATCTTTTCTTTATTCTATCTAATTAATTAAATAAACACTTTTTATTTAATTATGTTACTAATTAACCTTATCCTTCTTCAATTAAATAAATTCTTATTTAATTTACCTCTGTCATATTTCAACTATAATTAAATAAATCCGTTATTTATTTAATTATTCATTTTAACCCCTTCAACACTTAATTAAATAAATCTTATTTATTTAATTATTCTTCAAATATCAAATCTTGAATTAAATGAATTATTTAATTCATAAATTCTATTTTAACGCATTCTTCTATATTTAGATAATTGTGCAAAATATCTAAGTATTCACTTTTACTTGACATCTATTTTAATCGATCAGTTAACTCTAGACTAGTGTCTGAATGGATTTCACGAGTAATCTATTTGTCATATCATTCAGTCATCTAGTTCTAACTTGTTTGCGTGTACATGCATATTAATTAAATGTTTCTATTTAATTAATTAAATCTTGTGCATGTGTTCGAACAAAGAGTTGCTTTAATCCATCTTTATCTCTGTCATGCAAAGAATATTCTTCTATTTTCGAATACCAAACTCGAAGATTAAATCATTTATTTAATATTTATTTCTACTTCTAATTTGTATCACTCATGTCGTTACTAATAGTTATCAGAATGCATGTCTAATCTTTCGATCTCAACCATTCGTTGATCTTTTGATACTTGCCTGTCATTTGAATGATCAATTTTCTACAAATTGATTTGTCCTTCATCATTCCAATCTCTCTCGAAATCGTATGACTTCTGGAGCAATTATCTTGAATCTTCGATGTTTTGTCTTAATCACAACACTTAGGTCATGCTTGCACACAAGTACTGAAAATCTAAGGGCAAGTACACTACACAGACGAAATGGAGAAGAATAATGAAATTGATCGCATGTTTGGTAAAATAGTTTCTTTTATGCATGTTGTTCTTATCTTTCCTTTGTGCTCGATTATCTAGCTTTGAGGATTTTTAGTATAGTTTGAATAGATTAGATTTGAATTGCTTAACTCTCTCGTGTGTTTTTCTCTAAGCCACATTTGGTAAAAGCAATCATAGACTGCCTCCACCAACTAATCTCATTCAGCTAAGGACATTACAAGGGAGACTGCAATCCATCAGAATATTTATAATATAGTTAGCAGATAAGACACATCCTTTTCAACATCTACTTAAGAAAGGGGTACCCTTTGCATGGACAATTAGGTGTGGAGAGGCTTTTCAACTGATTAAAGAATATCTACTCACACCACTAGTCTTAATGCCACCTGTTGAAGGACAACCACTGATTCTTTATATTACAGCAACCCATTCATCACTCAGAGCATTGCTTGCACAGAATGACGATGCGGATCATGAAAGGGCAGTATACTATATCAGTCGGACTTTGGTAGGTTATGAGCTCAACTATAGTACCATTGAACGTGCCTATCTTGTGGTAGTATTTGTTACTCAAAAACTAAGGAACTATATGCTAAACCATAAAATAATGTTGATTTCCAAAATAGATCCTTTGAAATATCTTCTAAGCAAAACAACATTAATAGGGCAACTAGCCAAATGGGTTATGATACTTAGTGAGTATGATATCCAGTATGTAGAGAGAAAGGCTATTAAAGGACAAGTCATTGTTGATCAGTTAGCCGACACACCAATACAAGCATATCACCCATTAGTTGCAGAATTTCCTGATGAATTATATTCACAATTGACACAAACACAACATGGAAACTATACTTTGATGGCTCACATACAAGTCATGGCTTAGGGGATGGTATATTGTTTATCACACCATAGGGTGATTCCATCCCTAAGTCATTTAGGATTGCATTCTCATGTACTAACAACATAGCATAGTATGAAGCTCTAGTGGTAGGGTTACGCATGCCAGTCAAGTGGAAAATTAAGAACCTATAGGTATATGGCGATTCTCAACTAGTAATCAAATAGGTAAATGATGATTATGAGACTAAGGATGAGAAGCTTTCTCCATACAAACGCATGGCTAATAGCTTTAAAGAGTACTTTGACAAGGTCGAGTTTCATCAGATACCTCATGTTTTAAACAGGGCAGCAGACGCTATGGCTACTATTGCATCACTTCTAGACATTCCTAGCAACGTGCCTAAGTTTTAGTTCTTGGTAGAACAAATTTTGGTCCCAGCCTATGATATCCCATATTTTGAGATGGTATGTGACGTTGTTGGTTCTGATTCCCCATGGTACAAAGAAATCTATGACTACCTTAATGCCTAAATCATACCCATTGGCCTGTCAAACAACCAACGTAGGACATTCCTTCATAAGTCAACCAAATACACCATCATCGGAGACACCCTATATAGACGCACCTTAGATAATACCCTATTGAGATGTCTTGATTCCAATGAAGCACAAGCAACCTTGCGTGGGGTGCATGAGGGTATATGTGGTTCCCATTCTAGCGGTCCTACCTTAGCTAAAAATATTATGAGACTAGGTTATTATTGGCCTACTATGGAAAAGAACTCATATGTCTTTGTAACAAAATGTCGCCAATGCCAAGTTCATGGAGACTTGATACATGCACCAACACAGGAGCTTCGTCCTATAACGTCACCATGGCCCTTCGCCCAATGGGGACTCGACCTCATAGGTAAGATTCATCCCACATCATCCAATGGCCACAAGTTCATTATCACTGCCACATAGTACTTTACCAAGTGGATTGAGGCTATTCCTATGACATACATTACCGGCACACAAATCTCTAAGTTTATCCTGAACTATATCATTTTTCGGTATGGTGTCCCTCAATCCATAATCACGGATAATGGCCACCCATTTAAGAATCAAGAAGTCCACCATCTTTGTGATGAATTTCATATTCAACATCACTTTTCCACTCCATACTACCCACAAGGGAATGGCCAAGCATAGGAATCTAACAAAAATATCATTAGAATCCTCAAGAAGACTGTCAATGATGCTTGTCGCGATTGGCATTTACAGCTTAATCCCGCCTTATGGGCTTATCGCTCAAGTATCCATACTCCCACTAGCGCCACTCCCTATTCACTAGTATTTGGTTCTGGAGCCATTCTTCCTATTAAGGTCAAGATTCCTTCCCTCAGGGTATCCTTGAAAGGGAACATTGATGATGAAGAGTACCGAGTATCGAGACTCCATGAGCTAGAATTCCTAGATGAGCGAAGACAAAAAGCACTAGACCATCTCCAGGCATATCAGAATCGCCTTTTTCGTAGCTATAACAGGAAGGTCTTGAATAGAAACTTTGCCATTGGTGACCTTGTCTTAATGGAGAACCCAAAGAATCAAGTAGACAAAGAGAAACCAAGAAAGTTTGAACCTAACTGGTTAGGACTGTATATTGTTATAGAAGCATTTGGATCAGGAGCGTATCAACTCTCTACTCCTGAAGGGGAACCATTGTCCTCACCAATCAATAGTCTTCATCTGAAAAAGTTCTACGCATAGCTTCTGAGGGCCTTGTCTTAATTAGCAAAAATACAAAAAAATTAAAAAAAATTAAAAAAAAAATCGTTACCAAGGTGAAAACCTGGCAAACAGGCATCTTGGTAACACCAAAAAACAAAATTAGAAAATCCAGAAAATAGTAAAGACAAATAATTCATCCAATAGTGAAAAAAACTTCGGTGGCGCTTTGGATAGGTACCATGGTGAAAACCTGGCAAGCAGGCGCCATGTGTAGTTGACTCTGCTCCGTTGTCTACTATTATCATAATCTAACATCCCTGTACATATCCCTTATCCCTATACATACTACCTATCCCTATACATATCACTTATCTTTCTTATCCATCGCTTGTACATACCATTCGTAATAAGTGGTAGTCTTTCCCATAACCTGGAACGATTGACATTGAATGCATTTCATATCCCCCATTTTATCTTATTCATAATCAATTGGTCTTATACTCGACTAGGGGAAAACACTTGATGTGCATCATATTGGTTCTTACATTGGTTGTGTTGAAGATGTAAAACCATAGAAAAATCCATAAACATCACAAAATGACCTAAGAAAACACAAAAACATCAGAAAACTTCAAAAAGACAAAAAAAAAATCAAAACATGTTGAAAATCCAAAAAAATAGAGTCACAGCCAGTCGCAATTGTCAGTCTTTTTTCGTTTGTCAAACTATGTTGTCTCTGCGACTGGATGTAGGCAAGGCCATTTGTTGATGTGCCCCCGAGGCATTAGGTCAGTCTATTTAGGTTTATTTGTATGAAATCATGACTCAATCCATATGTCTATATGACAAGGTCATTGGTCGTGTCGAACTACAAGGTCTCTGCATGTATAACGTAGGCAAGGCCATCAATCGATGAGCCCCCGAGGCTGCACTAGGTCAGTCCATTAGGGTTCGTCACATTCACTATCACACACGTCTTCTATTTGTAGTCTTTCTTTTCGGTCAAAGTCAAGTCGAACTACGAGGTCTCTGCGTGTATAACGTAGGCAAGGCCATCAATCGATGAGCCCCCGAGACCGCACTAGATCAGTCCTTTAGGGTTTTTCGTCACACAGTTAATTTTCCACACATCATATCAAGTCATACATCAATCTGGTGAACAAGTCAGCAATGTCTCTAAGTCAAACCAGACAAATTGCCAAAGCAACAATCACAACAGATCAACTTATGTCTGCTATAGGATGTGTCCTTCTTGGAAATAGACATCATCAAAACAATCAACCTGTGTCTTATTCAGGATGAGTCCTTCCTGCATATCGACATTTTCAAATAGTCAACATAGCCTTACACAGGTTATCACATCAACGACATGAGACTCAACGTCTTATACGATACATGTCTTTCTGAAACCAGGCTTTTTCATGTCTTATACAAATAGTCATAACATCGAAACCAGACTCAAAGTCTTATCCGGTATGTGTATCTCCTGAAATCAGGCTCTATTTATCAATCCTTTTATCAATAAAAACAAAGCAAACAAACATATCAAGTTTTGGAAAATATTTTACTGGCTTTGACTTTATGGCTTATGTATCTTATCATTTCATTTGACTTTATGATGGGAATTATGTTACTAACTTTCTCAAGGATGTCCCATGAAGGATTTAGAGAAGCAATGATGTATCATAATTCTATTTTCTTTGACTGTTTTCTGTTGAAATTTCATTTTATGATTGGAATCATGTTACTAGCTTTCTTAAGGATGTCCCATGAAGGATTTAGAGAAGCAATGATGTATCAGAATTTTGTTTTCTTTGATTGTTGTCTGTCAACTATCTTTTAAAGTTGATTTGAGTCATGTTACTAGTTTCCTCAAGGATGTCCCATGAAGGATTTAGAGGAGCGATGACGTCTCATGACCCGTCTTTTATTTTGTTTGTTGTTTGTGGTTTGTCTTAACAAAAAGACTCGGGCAATTGTGCCCTTAGTATGAGTTACGACAATCCTTGTCTGCAACTGTCTGTTGTTAGCAAGTGGATGACCTTGTACACCTTGATCTATGTCATATCATGGTGTTTTTCTCCATTTGTATTAGTCTCTCCCAATGATGATAAAGTGCAAACGCCTTTAGTGATACAACGAAATATCAAAGATTGTTAATACTAACATCCATCTCATTTCTTTTTATTCATCTCCCTTCCGCACTAACATTTCTTCTTTTCTACATCTAACATCCTTATCTATTTTCCTTTATCCTTTTGTCCTTCATGTTCTATTTCTCTCATCGATTTCGAGAGCACACTCATGTTCTTTGAACCTACCTGTCCTCTCGAGGGGGCATACCACTACCTCCTCGTCATCTTTCCTCATCCTAATTTTACACCAGGGCATGACTGGGGCATTTTTATTTATTTTCTTTGACGCAATGCCAAAATGACATTGTATCAAAGAGGGGCAAATGTAGACACCGAAATTTGGTTTAAGCTTGCGACTTCAATATTCTTCATAATTCGTATTTCCATGGTCATGATTAAATAATGTCAATTATTTAATTATTATCTAAAGTTCTTCATTTCTTTATTAATTAAATAAATCTATTTATTTAATTAATTTACCTTAATATTTATTCTTCTATTAATTAAATAATCTTAATTATTTAATTGATTCATCTTTTCTTTATTCTATCTAATTAATTAAATAAATGTTTTTTATTTAATTATGTTACTAATTAACCTTATCCTTCTTCTTCAATTAAATAAATTCTTATTTAATTTACCTCTGTCATATTTCAACTATAATTAAATAAATCTGTTATTTATTTAATTATTCATTTTAACCCCTTCAACACTTAATTAAATAAATCTTATTTATTTAATTATTCTTCAAATATCAAATCTTGAATTAAATGAATTATTTAATTCATAAATTCTATTTTAACGCATTCTTCTATATTTAGATAATTGTGCAAATTATCTAAGTATTCACTTTTACTTGACATCTATTTTAATCGATTAGTTAACTCTAGATTAGTGTCTGAATTGATTTCACGAGTAATCTATTTGTCATATCATTCAGTCATCTAGTTCTAACTTGTTTGTGTGTACATGCATATTAATTAAATGTTTCTATTTAATTAATTAAATCTTGTGTGTGCGTTCGAACAGAGAGTTGCTTTAATCCATCTTTATCTCTGTCATGCAAAGACTATTCTTCTATTTTTGAATACCAAACTCGAAGATTAAATCACTTATTTAATCTTTATTTCTATTTCTAATTTGTATCACTCATGTCACTACTAACAGTTATCATAATGCATGTCTAATGTTTCAATCTCAATCGTTTGTTGATCTTTCGATCCTGGCTTGTCATTCGAATGATCAATTTTCTATAAATTGATTTTTCCTTCATCATTCCAATATCTCTCGAAATCGTATGACTTCTGGAGCAATTATCATGAATCTTCGATGTTTTGTCTTAATCACAACACTTAGGCCATGCTTGCACACAAATACTGAAAATATGAGGGCAAGTACATTACACAAACGAAATGGAGAAGAATAATGGAGGTTATTCAACGGAATTTATCACATGTTTGGTAAAATAGTTTCTTTTATGCATGTTGTTCTTAGCTTTCCTTTGTGCTCGATTATCTAGCTTTGATGATTTTTAGTATAGCTTGAATAGATTAGATTTGAATTGCTTAACTCTCTCATGTGTTTTTCTCTGAGCTACAATATGAATGTTACGTTCACCAAAATGAATTGTGGGGAAAGGGTATCCCCAATTTTTTTATGATTGTTTGGTGTTTATAAAACTCAGGGATCTCGATAGGTTCATTTCCCCAAGGATTTCATTAGGAAGGAGATCAGAAGGTGTAAAGATTGACTTTCAACCTTAATGGTGAATCAATAAGACCTAGATCTTAGTCCTTAGGACAATAGGAAAGATATGGAAACAAATAAAAATGATTCGAAATGCTCAAATTAAATGAAAAACAAGACCTAATACATAAAATATAGATTTCAGAATGTATAGAAATGAGAATGATAGTTTGTAGGAAGATCTTAGAAGGGTCTGATGGCATGTACCTATCACCAACAACTTTGTTTTTGGGGTCTTATAAGGGAGTGATTCGCCCCTGGGAAAATGGGTCCTTGTTAGGGCTTCCAGAATAACTTTTGACAGTCCTCTGATGTTATATCTTGGCTTCTGTTTGACACAGGTCCCATTGTCAAAAATTCATAAATAAATTATGCAACTTAGTTTTTTGTGGCTTGATAACAATGATGGAAACTTGTGGGACAATGAAAAATCACTCCTTCAAGATATCTTCAATTCTTCATGAACCTGTAATTTGCACATACACAAAGAGGAAAAAACATTTTGTTTGTATGGGGGTTTTCCTTGGTCAAACCCCAAGTCTGGTAATTAAACCTTGATAGAAAGATAATAAAAAGGGGAGTAAATGATGAATGAACAATGCTTGCTACAACTCACCACCTTTCAATGGCTTCCCTTAGAGGACTGAAGTCAAACACATCTCTCTAAGGAACTTTATCTTGCTTTGCTTGATTGATTTGGATGCTTGAAATGCTTGGTTGCTCTTAGGATCAACAATGCATATTAGCCTTCACAAGATGACATGAACACACATAGACTTGAACATGATGTTAGGATATTGATTGCTACAAAAAATGACTGATAAATCTGCTCTTGAATTGCTAGACCATGTTGCTTAGCTCTTGTTAGATTTCAAATGATAAAAAGACTAAGTATTTATAGGTGTTTACATCTAATTTCTTGAAAATTATATTCCAAAAGCTGACAATTGCAAGTTAGATTTCAATCATTAAAATGCTTCCAAAAACATATTTTAAAATAGGCCCTGGTACTTAAAGGGGACTCATTCGCCTAATGGGTCCTGGCCTATAAGTCTAGGACACACATATTCCATGGTGATTTAATTATTGATTGCATTTATTTAATGTCGGTTCTCCTTTTGGAAAATGAGAAAAATAAGGCTTTGGAATGCATAATTTAGCGAATTAGAAGCTTAATTAAGTCCAATAAATTAAGGGACCCAAACATAGTGTGAAATTGTAAAGGTATACAATTTCCTCCACTACAAGAAGAAAGAAGGGGGTGGGAAGAAAATGGACATTTGGACACTTGATCCAAATGTTCGTCTAAGACTCGATGTCTTGAAAGGATCTTAAAAGGAAAGAGAGATCGAAGATCGGGAATGGACTTGGACCTTGGTCCAAGTGTCCATTTGGGTTTTGAAATTCTGAAAGGATCAAAAGAAGAAAAGAAGAAAGGAGAAAATCACCAAGGTTAGGGTAGGAATTAGGGTTTAAAATGAGGGTTTAGGGTTTTTCCAAAGCCCTAATGCAATTTTTTTAATAAACCCTCATCAAACATAAAATTTTGGAAATTTTATAGATCAAAATAGCTTAGGTGGCTAAAATATTCATAAGTACCACCAAGGTGAGTAAAACCATGTGCAATCTTGTTGGCTTACATTTGAATCTACATAAGCACATTAAAATAAATCATGGAAAGTTAGAATAAAGCAAGAAATTATGATTAAAAAAACCTCCAAAAAAATAGAAGCATTTATGTCTTTCCAAATGCTAAAAATAATTTCCACCCTAAAAGCATGCCAAATTTGAGTATATTTGGAAGTGATTCTAAACCAATCCCCTAATAGCACCATATGCCAAGAAAAAGGCTCAAGCTGAAAAAGGCTTTAAAAAATCATGAATCCAAGTCCAAGAAACTTGAGCTTTAGGACAAAACCAAAAGAGATGTTTTGAGAGATCTTGATGACCACAAAAAGGACATCAAAGATCCAAAATTTCCAAATAGATTAACCAAGAACCAATGGGAAGACCTTTGAACAGAATAATTACCAAGAAAAATGAGCGAGCTTCAACTTGAGAATTACCAACCAAATGGTGCAAAATTTGTGTTGTCAACCTATTAATAAAGATTTTGAAAGTCATCTTTGATTTAAGGTAGACACTATAGGAAGATGAGGCGAAAACCAAGAATAGCCTTTGTGAGACTTATAATTTCTAAATGTAGTATCAAGATACCATATCTAATCTTTCCACCATGGTTTTCAAGACCAAAATCCAATTTTGTGAACCATATCTGAAAGGATAAAAGATAGTGCCAAGAAGAGTTTCAAAAGTTTCTTGATTTTGATTGGATATATGAAACTTCACTTTACCTTTTAGGCAAGTTAAAACCTCTAGGTCACTTTAGAGAAGAAATATATGTTGGATGTTTCTGATATGTGGTTGTCATTGATGCCAACACTATTGGCATTAATGTATTTGAGGTTGTATATGTCGAGGATACTGAGAAAATTGTAATAAAATAAGCTGCAAGTTGTCAGTGATGTAGTGGAGTTCAGTATGGGCAACAAGTTGATGGCCAACTCAGTATATTGATGATAAGAGGTTGTGGATTAAAGGGTTTTTTTTTAAGTATATCTAGTTTATCCACGTGAAGTTTTAGAGATCCACATGAAGATTTGATCAAGTTATGAGTATCTTTGTTCTGACAGTTGTTCAGTTGTTCTAGTTGGTGTTCTTGAAAGAAGATGATGTGATTTTGGTAACTTGAGTTGTTGTGGATGCTTCTGTGGTGATTCATGATGCTTGTGGATGTTTCTAGATTGTTCTCTATCTGTGTTGTTGGTCCACATTGATCATTGTGCTCACAATTGGTGATTTTCTTTTGCGTGTTCATGTTTTTCATGTTCTTGGCCGACAGGGTGATTGTAGTGTGTTGTGGATCTTTGAGGAATAATTTTTGAAGGTGTTTCATGTTTGAGGATGTTTTTTTGGGTCCTTAATTTGTTGTGACCAAATTTGGTTGATTCGCATTGTAATTTTTTTATTGATTTGGGACGACATTTTGTACATGTTTTATATTTTGTTGAAGCCGACATGTAGATGATGTTATCCCTAGTTGTGGATATATATGAGAGATTTTTTATATCATTTGTATGAATGTGATGTGAAGTATGTGAGTGTTGTGTGTGAATAATGTTCAAATCATTCAAAGGTAGAAGTAAAGTGTGAAGAAGAGTGAGTAGATGAAAGTGTGCTTAACCAGAACTGTAATCAAGCATTAGTAGATGCTATTCTCTCAGTTCAAATCTTGTGGATGTAATCCAAATGTTTTTGTAAGATAGTGAGTCTTCCTTGGGCAGTAAGCCTTTTGTATTTGAGTAGTGTGCTCTAGGAAGTGTGCCTAAATGCATGTGCATTCCCCATTTACAATTCTTTTGTACTTTTAACAGGGTATAATCTTGTGGACTAATCTCCATAGTGGTTTTTCCCCTAATCGGGTTTCCACGTAAAAATCTTGGTGTTATGTTTGTTTCTAATGTGGTGATGATTTATTCTTTCATGTTTATTTATTAGATTTGAGAATAAATTTAATAAGTACAATTTTTGTGACAACTGATTCACCTCCCTCATAGTTGTCTACCCTTGTGTTGCCAACAATTGGTATCAGAGCAGGTTCCTTGGAAGAAGTTTAATAGCTTGAGGTGATCCAGGATGGCGACATATAAGGATAGTCTGAGATTTGATGGAACAAATTATTCTCTGTGTAAGACTCGAATGGAGTGTCATCTGAGATGCATTGGTGAATCTTTCTGGAACATTACAAAGAATAGGTCTATCATCCCACAAAATGGTCCTTTTACTTTTGTCGAGATCAAGGATGTCAAGTACAATATCAGGGCTAAGGAAGCATTGTTGAGTGCTCTGATTGATTTTGAGATGACAAATGTAATGGATCTAAAAACTGCTTATGAGATCTGGAAAAAGTTGGAAACTCTGTATGAAGGTGATACCCATGTGAAGATTGCTAAGCTGCAAATTCTGAAAGGGAAATATGAAACGTTGAGAATGGGTGAAGATGAGAACATCACTTCTTTTATGCAGAGAGTGAATGAACTTATGTGTAATATCAGATGTGTTGGTGGAATGTTGGAAGAATCAGAGATTGTTGCTAAAGTGCTCAGATCATTGCCTACTACATACAAACACAAATTTGTTACTATAGAGGAGATCCAGACTATGACAAATGTAACCAGAGACATGTTGATTTATAAGCTTGTTACTTTTGAGTTAAGTGAGTTTGGTGATGCTCTTCCTAAGACAGCATCTGCATTCAAAGCTACTATCTCTGGAAAAGAGAAGCAGAGATATGATCTGGGAGAAAGTTCTTCTAGAAAGGTGTTCAAGTATGAGGAGGAAATGAGAGAGATTGAAGAAGAAGAGAGAAAACTAGATGATCTTGAAGGTCTTATTATCAAGAGAGTACCTAGAGGAGAAGGTAAGTATAAAGGGAAATTTTCTCTTAAATTTTTTTCATGCAATAAGATAGGTCATTTTTTCTCAAGGTTTCTAAAAAGAGTTCCTAAGCCAAGAACTAACAAGCCTAGATTCCAAAGAAAGTGTTATTATGTTGTTGATGAAGGTGTGACAGATGATGAATTTGATAAAGGGAATGTAGGTGAAGATGAATGGGTATTTATTGCTATCAAGGAAAATAGTCCAGTACCTATTGAATCTACTAGTTGCATGAATGTGGAGAAAGCTCTGGCAGCCAAAGTTGAAGAAAATGATGAATGGGTGATTGACAGTGGATGCTCTCATCACATGACATGTGTTAAAAGTAAATTTTGAGCTTAGAAAAGTATGATGGTGGTGTTGTAATATTTGGTGATGACAAAGTTGGTGTAACCCGTGGCAGAGGATCCATTTCTCCTTATGGTAAGAATAATATTGATGATGTTCTATATGTGGAAGGTTTAAAGCATAATATTTTAAGTGTTGGACAGATGGTTGACAAGGGATACAATCTTCAATTCAAGGATGGAAAGTGTAGAATATTGGGGAATTCCAAAAATGTGATTGCATCTGGTACAAAAACAAAAGGTAATATATTTCACCTGAGTGCTACTAGTAAAATTTGTCTAATTGCTCAAGTTGATGAAAGATGGTTGTGGCATAGGAGATTGTGTCATGTAAACTTTGACAATATTATCAAGATAAGTTCTACTCAAGCAGTGAGAGATCTTCCTAAGTTGATAAAACCTACTAATACTATATGCAAGGAATGTCAATTAGGGAAGTAAACTAGAGTTTCATTTCAAAGCAAACAACATTGTTCAAATGAAGTGTTGGATTTTGTGCATACTGATTTGTGTGGTCCTTCCAGAATCAAAAGTATACAAGAAGATAGGTATTTCATGTTACTCATTGATGATTATTCTAGAAAGATGTGGGTTGTTTTCTTGAGGGAAAAAGTTGAAGCTCTAGAGAAATTCAAGATTTTCAAGGCTATGGTTGAGACAGAGACAGGTTTGAAGATTAAATTTCTGAGATCAAATAGAGGTGGTGAATTCACTTCTGGTGAGTTTAATTATTTTTTTGAAGAGCATGGGATAAAGAGACAATTATTTTCCTTGTGGACCCCTCAACAAAATGGAGTTGTGGAAAGGAATAACATGACAGTTCAAGAAGCTACTAGGACACTGATGCTAGAAGGAAATGTTCCTTATATCTACTAGAGATAAGTTGTGAGTACTGCCGCTTACACTCTCAACCGGGTACATGTCAAAGGTGATACCGGTAAGACCCCTTATGAGCTATGGTTTGGTCATAAGCCTACTGTTATATACTTCAAAATGTTTGGGAGTAAATTCTATATCAAAAGAGATGAAGATATAGGAAAGTTTGATGCTAGGAGTGATGAAGGAATCTGGTACAGGAGCACCTAAGGAACAACAGGCAGTTTCTTTAGGTAAATAGGAAATCTAGAAGGATAATTTTGTTTTGTTTTATTTAAGGTCATGTTGACCATTGTGAAGATAGTTTAGAGGTGTTTTTAAACTCTAGGAAAGGAGTTGTGAAGAGATGAATAAGTTTAGAAGCTCATCTTGCTGAGTTTTCATAAGTTGGCAAAAGTTAGAAAACACAGTGGATTTTGGTAATGTTGGCTATTAGGTCATGAAGAAGTCTGACCAAAGAAGATAACTATTTGAAGATCCTTATTTAAGGTGAGCCTCGACCTGTAAACAAGGTTGAAGGGTTTGGTATTGTGAAAATGTTTTGAGAATTGAATAAAAACAGTGTTCTTGAAGGATATTTCTAATTTTTGCTTCTTAACAGAGCTTTAAATGGATTGAAATAGTTACAGTTCCAAAGGTAGAATGTAGTGTTGATAGCATACCAGATTTGTGTGCCATCTAATTGCCTTTGTCATTTGTCTTCATCATTTGTTTGTAAATAGTTTGATTTCTTTCTTTTTCTGGCCTGAACCAGGTAGTCTAGAGAAAATGGGGTTCTAGACCACTTTCCCACCGTACAAATTGTAAAGCCCTTTGGGATTAGTGCCTAGACTCCATGCTTGTACATATGGTAAGTTTTAGAGTTTTTGTGTGTGCAGGAGTTGCTAGCAAAGACTTGCCCTAGTCGAGCCAGGAAGAGTTCGGCTAGGGAAGTCATAGGGTGCAGGGCACATAACTTGCAGGGGTGACATTGTTTTGTTAAATTTCCTTTTAGAAGATTCAGCTGGGATTCTTGGTAAGGCATGGTGGTCAGGAGGAGGCTCCATCAATCCTTATAGTGTGAGAAAACTCTGACAGATTGGAAGCAGCCTGGAAAAGGTGTATAAACCCTAGTTTAGGGCCATTTTCAAGAATTGGCTTTGTACGGCTGGTAAAGGGCCAAAACCCCAAAAATCTCTGAGTTAAGCAATTGAATCAAGGACCTCAAAAAAAGAATGGGGTGTTCTTGCAATATTTTAGAACAAAGACCAAATTACTCAGAGTTGGAGGCCTAATAGGGGCTCTTGGCTAGTAGCCTTTTTAACCCCAAAAGAGAGTTTTGGTGAAAGCGACCAGGAATTGGAGCAAGAAGGATAGTCAAGAACCAAAAGTTGGTTGATTGCAATGTTTTAAAACACCTCCACACCCCTGCAAGTAAAAATTGCAACTTTGGAGGTATGGTTAGTCTTTAGGGCAGACTAAAAGTTAAGGAAGAGTGTGAGTTGTTGCACCAAGAAAGACTTGGGTGGTTGAATGGTGATGGAAGTGGGGTTGGCCAGAAGAACCAGGAATACCTAAACAAGCAAAGGGGCCTATAGGTTCAAGTGGTGGAGTAAGACACCAAGAAGGTCTTGCAAGCAAGACCTAGAGCAGGAATCTGAGATTGATTCCTCCAATCCCTCTCCCTACCAGAATCTTTCTTGGTTATTCTACTAAAAGTAAATCCTATTGATGCTTCAATAAGAGATTGAGGAAAGTAGTTTAAAGTGATAATGTAAAGGTTGATGAAGACATAGTTAGACCATCTAGAACCTCTGGAGATGACTCAAATGATCATAATGACAGTTTAGTTCAGACTCAAAATCAAGTGCAAATCATTCCAGAGGAAGAAACTAGTGAAAGTGCAGAAGTGAGATCACAAGAGCCTGAAGTTCAAGAACATCCTAAGACTCCAAGGTATGTAAGACTAAATCATTCAGAAGATTAGATTATAGGTGATAAGAACAAAGGTGTTCAAACTAGGAGAATAATTGTAGAAGAATATTGTTTGATCTCAAAGACTGAGCCTAATAGTATCAATGAAGCATGCAAAGATGAACATTGGATGGAAGTAATGAAAGAAGAGATACAAAAAATTGAGAAGAATAATACATGGATTATTGTTCCTAGACCTAAGGACAAAAATGTAATTGGAACTAAATGGGTCTTTCAGAACAAACTGAATGAGCAAGGTGAAGTTGTTAGAAACAAAGCAAGACTTGTGTGTAAAGGATATTCTCAGATGGAAGGAATTGACTTTGAAGAAACTTTTACTCCTATTGCTAGGATTGAAGCTGTGAGATTATTCATTGCTTGTGTTGCTTACAAAAACTTCAAGGTTTATCAGAAGGATGTTAACATTTCTAAATGGTGAACTAGAAGAAGAAGTGTATATTAAGCAACCTGATGGATTTCAATTGACTGATCAGGGAGACATGGTTTGTCGATTGAAGAAAGCATTGTATGGACTTAAGCAAGCCCCAAGATCATGGTATGCCAGATTGGATAAGTATTTGTTGAAGCTTGGATTTAATAAAGGAACTATTGATAGTAATTTGTATTTCAAGATTGATCATGGTAAAGATTTGATTGTTGAATTCTTTGTTGATGATATCATTTTTGGAGGAGATAATAGTTTGTGCATGAAGTTTGCTAATGAGATGCAGAGTGAGTTTGAGATGTCTATAATTGGAGAAATGAAATTATTCTTGGGACTGCAAATTACACAGCTAGATAGAGGAATCTTTATATCTCAATCCAAGTATGTGAAATAATTGCTAAAGAAGTTTGGTATGGAATATTTAAAGCCAATTGGTACACCTATGGTGACCGGATGTAGGTTGACTCAAGAAGATGATTATCCTAAAACAAATCAGACTAGATACAAATCCATGATTGGTGGATTGCTCTATTTGACTCAAACTAGACCTGATATCATGAATGTTGTATGCGTTGTTGCTAGATTTCAAGTTGATCCTAAGGAATCTCATGTGACAGCTATGAAGAGGATTTTTAGATACTTGAAGGGGATAGTTGATTTTGGCCTATGGTATCCTAAAGAAGATGACCTTACTTTTAGTGCCTTTACTGATGTTGATTGGGCAAAAGATGTGGATGATAGAAAGAGTACCAATGGTGGTGCATTTTTCTTGGGAAAGAAGTTGATTTCATGGTTAAGTAAAAAGCAGAATGCCATTTCCTTATCTACTATAGAGGCAAAATACATTCTTGCTGCTAACAATTGTACTCAAGTATTGTGGATGAAGTAGATGTTGAAAGATATCAGAGTTGTGTATGATGAACCTATTGTTATATTCTGTGATAATTCAAGTGCAATTAACATTTCTAAGAATCTGGTGCTGCATTCAAAAACCAAGCATATATCTATCAAGTTTCACTTTTTGAGAGAGAAGGTCAGTGAGAAGGAAGTCAGATTGGAGTATGTTCCCACTAAGGAACATATTGCAGATATCTTTACTAAGCCTTTTCCTAAGGATACTTTTGAGTATCTCAGAGGGAAGCTAGGGGTGATTACCCCTCCTAATCAAAATTAAGATGCATTGACTTGCATCAATTCATGCATTTCATAGTCATATCTTGATCCGGATTGATGTTGTGGCAGTTGCTACTCAAGGAGAGTAGTCAGATGGTCAGATATGTGGTTCAGAGCTTGTGTTGAAAAATATAATGTGTATCTTTGTCATTGATGTCAAAGGGGGAGAAGAGTCATGTGAAAAAATTTGTGGGGAGAAGAGTCATGTGAAAGAGTTGAGGAGAAACGAGTCAGAATCTAAGGGGGAGAAAGTGCTAAGAGAAAGTTGCGTTGATGGTGTTTTTTTTTCACATCATATGCTGACATCAATCCCAAAGGGGGAGATTGTTTGATTTTGTTGATATGTGGTTTTCATTGATGTCAACACTATTGGCATTAATGTATTTAAGGTTGTATATGTCAAGGATATTGAGAAAATTGTAATAAAATAAGTTGCAAGTTGTCAATGATGCAGTGGAGTTTAGTATGGCCAACATGTTGATGGCCAGCTCAGTATATTGATGATAAGAGGTTGTGGATTAAAGGTTTTTTTGTCAAGTATATCTAGTTTATCCACGTGAAGTTTCAGAGATCTGCATGAAGATTTGATTGAATTATGAGTATATGTGTTTTGACAGTTGTTCAGTTGTTCTAGTTGGTGTTCCTGAAAGAAGATGATGTGATTCTGGTAACTTGAGTTGTTGCAGATGCTTTTGTGGTGCTTCATGATGCTTGTGGATGTTTCTAGATCATACTCAATCTATGTTGTTGGTCCACATTGATTATTGTGCTCGTGATTGGTGATTTTCTTTTGTGTGTTCATGTTTTTCATGTTCTTGGCCGACAGGGTGATTGTAGAGTGTTGTGGATCTTCGAGGAATATTTTTTGAAGGTGTTTCATGTTCAAGGATGTTTTTTTGGGTCCTTACTTTGTTGTGACCGACTTTGGTTGATTCGCATTATAAATTGTTTATTGATTTGGGCTAACAGTTTGTACATGTTTTATATTTTGTTGAAGCTGACATGTAGATGATGTTATCCCTAGTTGCGAATATATATGAGCGATTGTTTATATCATTTGTATGAATGTGATGCAAAGTATGCAAGTGTTGTGTGTGAATAATGTTCAAATCATTCGAAGGTAGAAGTAAAGTGTGAAGAAGAGTAAGTAGATGAAAGTGTGCTTAACTGAAACTGTAATCAGGCATTAGTAGATGTTATTCTCTCAATTCAAATATTGTGGATGTAATCCAAATGTTTTTGTAAGACAGTGAGTCTTCCTTGGGTAGTAAGCCTTTTGTATTTGAGCATAGTGCTCTAGGCAGTGTGCCTAAATGCATGTGCATTCCCCATTTACAATTCTTTTATACTTTTAACAAGGTATAATCTTGTGGACTAATCTCCACCATGGTTTTTCCCCTAACAAGGTTTCCACATAAAAATCTTGGTGTTATGTGTGTTTCTGATGTGATGATGATTTATGCTTTCATGTTTATTTATCAGATCTGAGAATAAGTTTAATAAGTACAATTTTTGTGACAACTGATTCACTAGTGCAGGGCCTACACCTTATGTTCACAATTGGGGCATTAGGTATTGATCATAGAATGTCTATGGAGGATTGAATTTTTTTTTATGTTTATTTGTCTTGAATAAGGTCAATCAATACCCTTAGGTATGTTGTAGGATGAGTTTTTCAGTTTAGAGGTCAAAATGTGAAAAATTGTAATCTTGCACCAAAAGTGTCTTTTTAGCCTTTGAAGGAAAATTCCTGAATTTGTATATGGATGTGTAATATTAGATTTATTTTTTATGTAATAAGGCTATTTCCAAGCCATTTGTGTGGTTTTAGGGCTCATAGTCTGAGTGCAATATTATAATATGTATGTAAATGTGTTAAAATGTGTGTAAAGGGGTATCATTATGGCCTCCAATGGTCATTAGAAGTTTAAAATTTTGTTGAGAGGTAGTTGGTTGGTTTTTGAAGTGGAGAAACCTTTAAGAAGGTGGAGAACATCATTTGTAATGTTGGCTTGAAGATTGGAGGCAGTGGAATAAGAACTCTATTTTTTTCTGTCATTTATGAGTTTTCTTGATAATTTGCAGACCTGTATGAACCTGTACAGCCTGATCTTGCAATGTAAAAATTCATATCTTGTGGAGGCCTATGTTAGCATTCTCTTTCTTCAATTTTGAATAAATTTAATAGTGTTTTGTGTTAGAAATCCTAGTTTTCTTGTGGTAGACCGAGAACACCCTGTTTGAGGGTTTTGTAACCAAAACATGATTTAATGGCCCTTACATCGATTGTATCTACTGTAACAAGTGTAATGGGACCTAAGGAGACTGAATAGAATGTAGGATTTTTTTTTTGTGGTGGAGAAGAAATAAGGGAGATAGGTATGCTGCTTTGTTGAGTTTGTTAAGGAAAATGCATGAGAATGGGGTTTTAGTCTAGGGTTTGGTTAAATATGAAAGGAAGGCCATTTATTTTGAATTACCAAGCATGTACAAGTCTTTTTAAGAGTTTTCAAGTTGGTTTTGGGATTTGAGGAGGCTTGGAAGTGTCATTTTTAATAAACCCTCATCAAAAGTGCACAAAACAAGGGTTTTTGGGTTTGGTGTGGATTTGGCCGTACAAGTGGAATCTAATTGTGGATTCTGAGGATTTTGGGAATTTGAATTGCTTCCCTAGTGTTTTAGAGGGTTTGGTGAAATTTAGAGGGTACTCTCTTTGAAAAAGAGGGCTAATTCACTAGGTTTTTCTATGGTAGGTGTATTGGATCTCCATGTTGGTCCAAAAGAGTGGATGTTGGGGTTTCCATATGTTTAACAACTTTGAAATGGGTATCTAAATCCATTATATTTTTTTCAATTGTTTTAGGAAGTGTTAGAGTTCAAGGCCAAAAATAAGGTTTGTACTACTACTAGGTTACAAGGGTGAAAGTGAGAAATTATGCTTCTCATTGTTTTCAAACTTTGAGGATTGCTTGAATTTCTCTAATAGGCCATTTTTAATCTTGTTAGATGCCTCTTGTAGGCAGGTTGTCACTTTGAGTGAGTTTGAGCCTCCTGGGTCTACACCATTCACCCCCCTCTTAGTTGTTTGCCCTTATGTTGCTAATAATCTAGAATAGTATTGATCCCATTTTAAAAAAAACTCAAAGCACAAACCCAAAGGATCTTAACAAAATGTTAATCCTAACAATGTAAAATAGGAAACCACTTGATTGACTATTGATTAGTAGAGAGACCCTCATGAAATCCAAAGTCATTCCATGTAATATAAGGCTTAATGACTTCCCAAGCTCTCCAAATATTTGTCATCACAAAATTTCCTTGGATTTGAATGGAATTTTTCATAATGAAGAGGGTATGAAGGCCAATCCCCTTCCAAGTTGGCCTCATAGAAGGAAAACCAAAATAAATGCAATGGAAAACCAAAAAATTGTGTCTCATTACCTTTTAAGGCATGAATGATCCATTTGGTACAAAAAGACAAGCGTTGAGTCTTGAAATTAGGTGGAAATCAATCCAAGACCCCTAAAAATCATGTGGAAGACATGTTCAATATTCCCAATCACTTGATTAAAGCTTCTATTAGTTTTAGAAGAGGCCCAAAAAAATATCGAGGAGATTTTCAAGCTTTAGAAGGGACCCAACAAAACACATGAGTGGCCACTAGAATTTTGGTACAAATTTGGAACTTCCTTGCTAGAAATTTGGGTTTAGAGATAAAGTATGCTAACTTCTCAATTCTAGATAAAAAAAAACTTGCTATAGAGAAACCGACAAAGCTTGAAAAGAAAAAAGAAATCCCAAGAATCTAGAATTTCTCCATGCCCAATACATTTCCAACCAAAAAGGTCAATGCAACGAGGTTTAAGTAAAAAATATTGTCAATAACATTAAATTTTTTTCTATTGAATTTTAGAATGTGAGGCTTCGCATAAAATTTCCAAGCAATGAAAAGCTTGGTTGATGTTGTTTTCCTCTTCTAAAAGAGTGAGAAATGAAACATTGGTAATATGACAATTCACTAGTTGAACCACAAAACTAGGTAAGAAAATACCTTTGACTAGTCCCTAAGGAAAAGAATGAGAAAAAAGGTATCCAAAACCTTTAGTGGAAAGCACATATAGAGTAGGAGCTAAAGGACAACCCTAGTGAATAGACATAAATATTCCAAAGGAACTAGATTGATGACCATTGATAGTGATACATTTTAAGCATTGGAAAAAAGAATGCAAAGTGATTGAATGAAACAAAAACCAAATCATAAATCCTAAAGTAGGAAAAGGAATAAATGACATTCAATGCACTCATAAGCTTTATGAAAGTCAATTTTAATGAAAGGAACCTACCAATGATATTTTTTTATCTCATTCCATACCTTCCCATATTGCAGTAATATTATCTAGAATATATTTGGACTTAATAAAGTCAATGTGTTCAGGATGCACAATCTCAAGAAGAAGATGGTGCAACTTCAACACAATAGTCTTTGATATAATCTTGTAGGATACATTAAGTAGTGTGATCAACCTCTAACTATAGGAATCTTTAGGATCACAAAACTTAGATATGAATTTGATATTCCTTTTTCAATATTTTTTCCTAAGGAATTGGAATGAAAGTCTTTAAGATAAAATTTATGAATATCCGCACCAACATAATCCCAAAGGGTCTTGTAAAATTCACAAGGAAAACCATCACAATTGAGAACTTTTCCATTGGTCACCATGGCAATAGCTTCATGGACATTAGAAATGTAAAACAATTGACCACAAAATAATTGTTGAAAATAATAAAGCCAACAAGGAAGAAACTTGAGACACTCTTGTAAATTGTGCTCATGTTTAGGAAAGTTCCCTTGAGCTTTGCAAATGTTCATAATTCCAAACAAAATATTGAAATATATTAGGGAGCCCTTTGAGAAATATTTGGGCATCCCTTATTTGTTTCACTTCTTGAGATGTGTGATGAGCACAAATAGTTTGAAAGAACTATTTACAATCTCTATCACCCACCTTAGGCCAATGTAAGTGATCATTAATTTGAGCACCTCTAGCCAAATTATTATCAATAATTTACTTACGATGGAAGAGCTTAAACACCCATAGCTATAAATAAGGAACCAAAGGGTTGTCCTTGAGCATAGTAGTCACACAATAGATATTTAAGGTGGTGACCTCATATGCATAGTGATAAAACCTAGCCAACTAATTTCCATAGATGTGAAGGAAGTGGGAGGCTCACTTGATTGTTACATTCCACTAGTCATTCCAAATTATCTACTTAGAAGGCGTAGGATCCAAATTCCACACCTAATAGATGTAGACCACTGTGGGTTGATGAGTTAGCAAAGAGGTGTTGAGAAAAAATATCATGTTGCCAACCTTGGGGAGAGAAATTTTCCATTCAATAAAAAATTGGATAGAACAATGATAAGAAAGTGGATTCTCCTAGAAAAGTTCCATTGGAAGAGGAAAACAACTATCAAATGAGAAAAAGGACTAAGTAGAAACTATGACACAATTAATCTATTTGTACACTTTATCAAAATGATAGATATTATGCCATGCAAACTAATATGAATGAGTATGTTGACAACCCCATATTGATATCAAAGACACATAATATATTATGCATGAAGTAACAAGCATCTCATTCACTAGCTATTCACCACATGGGAAGAGAGTCATCTTTTTCATAATCCATCTCAACCATTTTAAAGTCTCAACACAAAATCCAAGTGGTGACATGCATTGAATCTAATATCCAATGCCACAAAAGAGATCTCCACAACATCATTGGAAGCATAACCATTAATAATGCCAAAAGAATCATTTTCAATATTGAAGAGGATCCAAACCACCCTAATGGTGGGATTACATCTATGATCCATGAAATGAAAGTTCCAATTATGAGAGAGAAATGTCACAACCCCTCTACAACTTGCATTGTGATTTCTATAGAAAAAGAGTTGACTAACCAAATAACATGGAAAGAAGCAAAATGCAAAAAAAAAAAAACCTTAACCTTCTTCAAGCAAAGGATATATAGAGCTGCAAATATTTCATGAACATCTCTCATAGCGTACTTCCTAGGGAGGTCTATAAGACCTTGAACATTTAAATTAACAAAATCCATTGGTGAGAATCTAGAGGCATATCGATGCTATCCAACTCATCAAGAGTAGAGTGATTTTTATGCATAAGCGTATCAATGCAAAAACTACCCAATTTAATGTTGGGAATTTCCATCATTTTTTCCAAAATAAATTATCCTTCTTCTAGATATCTAGATGGATTGCAAGATCAGTGTATAGCTGTAGGGAAAGAAGGAGAGTCAAAATTTGTCTCCCATTGAGAGCATAAAATAGATGTCAATTGTAATTTCTTGGAAAACTTAGGTCGAATGGATGGATTACATTTGAGGGGGGCACCTCTTTCCCCTTCTCTCAATGGTTTGAAGACATGCTAGAGTGTAGTTTAGTAGCTAGATTACCAATGTTACATATAAAAAAATTTAGGTCCACCTATAGCATCAAAAATTGTCACCCTTGACAATTTTACACTAGGTTTTGTTCCCCTTTATGTGCTTGGACCTAATTATGCATTTAATTGCCTGATTTATGAATATCCTTAGAAAATCAAACAAGGGAATAGAAATAAGAATTCAATATTTATCCTAATAGTTTGGGCCGTGAAAAGAATGGTTCTGGTCCAAGGTGCCCCACGCCATATACCACCTTTTTTGGCTCATATTTGAATATGTAGGTGTTTATAGTTTATTATTTAAATTTTTCAATTTCATTTTTTGGCCATCAATATTTTATTTTTGGGAAATTAGAATAATTTCATATAAATACTAGTCTTTTTCATCATTTGAAATCCTAAGAAGCACACTTAGAAATTTTGGAGAGAAAATTGAAGATCCTAAATTCAATCAAGGGAATTCAAGGGCATAATTAGTAGCATTATTACAAAACTTTCATCAATCAAGCTCAAGTTTGCAAGAAATCAAGAAGAATGAAGCAATGATGTGCAAAGGATCTATTATGATCAATCATGCCAAATCATGAAGATGCATTGAGTTATCCTCTACATGCTAGTTGCAACAATATATTGTGTATGTGAGCTAAAAATTTTCAATTCTATCAAGCATTCAAGGCATCCATCAATCAAATTTTGTGGCAACTTGTGTGACATCACTTCATAAAGGGTTTCACATTAGGGTAACATTGTCATTTATCATTCATCATTTCAATCAATTATTGTTGTTTTGGCCTATGCTTGACCTAGGGCATGCCCTCTTGATCATCATCAATCATTGTATGTGGAGGTAGAAATACCAAAATAGGTTTTGAATTAGGTAATCCCCTATACAAAACAACCTTTTCCCTTATTTTTATGTGTGTAGATCAAATCTAGAGATTTCCACATGTGACAACTTCTAAAAAAAGAGAGTGCAAACCTTAATCCACATCTCAAAACTTTCAGATCTAGAAAAGCAGGAGTCCAATATATGGCGCATAATTCCCTAGACTATCCAATTCAATCTCAAATTCATATTCCAGATTGTCATTTCTCAAATCCAAATCAGCTTTGTAACTTTCCATTTTCACCGTCTGCTAAATTACATTTTTAGATCTAGGGTCATATGTCAAATAGGCTTGTCAAACCACAAATCAAATTTATCATCCTCACAACTCAATACAACACAAACTCTAGGATATTGGCTCTCCCTTGTGGCAACAAGTTAACCATAAAACCCTATTTTGTTTATGTTTGAATATTGAGTCAAAGTGAAGAGGGGATCATCCTAGTCAACATAATTAGATCTAGGATCACTTTTCCAAATAAACACTTTTATGAACCCAACATATCCTAAAATTCTATTTTTTTAATTTTTATTAGCATGAAATTTTGAAAATTGATTCAAAACCTAGGTTGTTTGAAGATCTTATTGTTTATTTGAAAGTGTTTCATGTCCAAAAATTATGCATTTGCATTCTTTGATTACTATGCATTAAAGGAAAAATTGCAAACATTTTGAATTAAATGGCATAATTTAATATCTGATTTTTCCTTGTTTAGGGCTTAGATCTGAGTTATTTTCATTAAGAAATTAAATTACAATATTATTTTGTCATTTGTGCATCGATATTTTAGTGAAAAACACTAAAAAAGTGAAGAAATTGCATAGTATTTTCATTTCAAAATATCACAAAGCATTGCTTTTCTATATTTATTTGGAAACCTCAATCAATTACAATTTTTCAATTTCTGAAAAATCATCATTTGAACATATTCAGTTGCCCTAAAATATCAAAAATGCATACATGTATGTGTGTCATATAGCAAAATTAGGTTTTTGTGAATTTCCAGAACTTTGTTCACTTCTAGACTTGAGCCTCTACAATCTAAGACCCTTGAACATTGTTGATAGTTTCAAAATCCTAAATTTTATAAAAATACAAGTTTGGTCTAGGACACATTGCGCCCATGTCTAGTTAGTTTGGGCTAAAGATTTTTGTGGAAATATCTATCAGTGTTCTTTGTCCAGATTTGGTTCCTATTCTAAAACCTATATGATTTTTTCGTGAATCACTATTTTGATCCATAGGACAAACAAAATGTTCTATTGGTAGATTTAATCAAACATGTTTTATTTTCAAAGATGTGGTTTTGATATGGTAAACGTGGTTGTCTACCTATAATTTTTCTACCTATGAAAATATTGTGAAGGAACAAAATAAAATAATTGACACATTTATTAACACTACCTCACCTATTCGTCATTCTTCTCCCAACATATCCCCTACTTGTGAGAGTGTTTTGGTGCAAGAGGATGCAATCATGTTGACAATCATGACAATCATGTTAGTTATTCTCCCAATATCTCTCCTACTTGTGAGGGTATCTTGGTGCAAGAGGATCCAATAATTGAGAATCATGTTTGTTTCCCTCCCAATACCTCTCCTACCTAGGAAGATATTGTGGCACAAGAGGATTAAATCATTGATACTTTTTCAAATGATAGTAAGGTGGCTTGCATAGATGAAGTTTCAAAATTAACATTAGGTCCTCCATTGATAGAAGATTGCCAACAAGCTGAAATTATACACCCACATTTGATTATTGGACCTCCTAAAAATACTTTAATTAATGGACCTCCTAAACCACCTCTCATTATAGGACTTCCCAAACCTCATGGACATATCATAAACTTTGCAAAACAACTCACTAATAACCCTATGCAACAAGATGTGTTGAAGTAACCAAGTTATTATACAGTTGCTCACACATATAACACTAGAAATCATAAGCATCCAAATCAAACGCCAACATCCATTCCATTACCCCAAACACATCTTCCACCTCCACCTAGCCTTCCTCGGCATAGTGGTAAAGAGTATGATCTTGTTGAGCAACTTTATAATACTCCAACCAAGATTTCCCTTTGGGACTTGATTCAAAAATCACCTACATACCATGGGATGCTCCAAGAGGCTTTTCAAAAGATTGATATCTCACCTTCTATCAAACCGAAAGATGTAGCAACCTTGTTTGATTGTATGCAATCAAAAAAGTTGGATATTACCTTCCCTTAACATGAATTACCTTTGCTAGAGGTCCAAAACAAACATGAGGCTCTAATGATATATGTTTCCATTAACAAAATCAGGGTCAAATGTACTCTTATTGATAATGGATTGGGTCTTAATGTTTGTAGCATTGAATTTATAGATAAGCTTGGTGTGGATAATAATGTTATAGAACCTAATGATCTTTCTATTAGTGGCTTTGATAATGTTAGTAGGTAACCATTAGGGACAATCATGCTACCAATTAAGGTAGGAATCATGATTTTTCCTACCCCTACCCATATTATGTTGGGACCTATTTCATATAGTCTTCTCCTAGGTAGACTGTGGATTCATGCCATGAAAGGAGACCTGCTCTTCACTGTGAGATGAAATATGAATATAATAATAAGATATATATGGTTAAAGAAAATGAAAAAAATTATAATTCAAAAATTTAAGCTAAACATAACACTTCCAACTGTCTTAGTACTTTGATTTCATCTTTAAAATTTGACCCATTACCTTCCAAGGATAATTTTATTATGAATACACTCTTGGGTGGTGATTGGGGGCAGTTATATTTTACACCTCATTTCAACAGGGAGTCTAAAATCTCATCATCAAAGTCCAAAGAGTCAAATACAAATGATAATCATGATATTGATTCATCTTCAAGCACATGTTTTGGTGATGATTGGGCTTAATTTTATTTTACAACCTCCTTTGTGGGAGAGTACAAAATATCACAATCTAAACCTAGGGATTCTTGTGTTTTATTTTCTCAATATTTTTCTACATCAAAAAATCCAAAAACATTACCCCATGACGCTGATGAGATCTCTTTAGCTTTCGTCCCTTGTGTGTTGGCGATTTCTAACTTTAAAAAAATTAAAAGGATTTGCATTCTTGTGAAAGAATAAACTCTTATCATAAGAATTTGGATAAGACTTATTCATTTGAGTTGGAAGAGTGTTATGGGATTGGATATAAAATTATCTCTAAAAGTGGATATAATGAAAACATGAAACAAGGAGACAAGGATCATGTGAAGTCTATACCATACCTTTCTAAAAGGGGTTAAGGTTTCCAACCTTCTCCTTCATCCACATTTCATACTTTGTCATCTACTATATTTAAAACATCATGTGGTAAGTGAGAAAGCTTTTCTTTATAAGAGAAAAGTTTGTCACCTGCACCTTTATTCCAACAAGAGCATATTTTGTCGAGGTTCCTTAGAGCCCCCTTGATTACTTTTCCTCCTCCAACACATAAGAAATTTTATAGAAATATTTTTTTTGTGCATATCATCAAGTGCATGGTCATTCCACCTATCATATGGTTAGCTCTATTGATCAAATAACATCAAGATAGAAGCAATTAGGATCTTAAAACACTAAGAGACTACAAGATCATGATCAAATGAAAGCCATACACAATGAAATTCAATTCAAAAGAATTAAACCAAAATTCAAGAAAATGAATCTAAACTAACTTGTGCAAACCTTCCAATCCCATTGTGGATTTGAAGAAAACTTGTTGTGTAGTGATGTGGAGTGCTCAAATTTGCCTAATCCATTGTGTAAAAGCTTGATTTGAAGGTGATTGATTCACAAATGCTCTCAAATTTCTCAAGAAATGGCTGAATAATTCAAGAGAGTAAGGGTGCTATGAAGATTGTGAATGGTTTGATATGAAAAAGGCTTGGTATTTATAGATTCTAGTAATTCTGATCAATGGTGAGGATTGAATTGGATAATCGGTGGATGAACATGAATTAAGGATCTAGGTTGTTGATATGAAGTTTAACTGATGACATGTTTGGTAATGATCAAGATTTTTATTTTGCATTTAAGCTTGTGTTTTTAGATATTTTTGTACTTGTTTTTTTTTTTTTTTTACCAAAGGTGGAGATGGCGATCCATTTTATTATGGTTGATAGTTTAGTGCAAGTGAAAGTGAGATGGAATGAGTGATTTTGTTATTTTTGGAATATTTCAATCTTTTCTAACCTTTTGTGAATATTTTGAGGTTTTTTTGGATGTTTTTAGGTTTTTTGAATTTGTTTTTGTGTTTGTGAGGATATTTAAGATTGTTTTGTGTTATTTGGATATTTTGGAGATTTCTGGTTATTTGGATGTTTTTGAAGTTTTTGAAATGTTTTGACCAAGAGAACAAGACCTAAAGGATATACCTATGCTTCAAGGGCTCATCAGAGATGGCCTTGCTTGCGTAACTGTGCAAAGGCTTCATAGTTTGATTATTGGACTTGGATAACTTTGTTTTGGATTTTGATGTTTTATGGATGTTTATTTTTTGGATTTTCTAAATGATACCTAGATCACGATGTTGATATCATGTTGTGAGATATAGGACATGGATCAAGATTTATATTTGAAAGTATGATGCAAGTACCTACCCACAGTGTCTAGCAATGTTTAGATGAACAAATACATAGATCAGGATAATGGATGGATAATCATGTGAAGGATACAAAAGATTTATATTGTGATAGGATCATTGGTATAGTGATAGATATAGGCCATGGGAATTCATGGGATAAATTAGGATTAATCGTAAGACCATGTCAATATTTTTCCATAAGAAAGTTTGAAGTGTACCCCAAACTTTTGTCAAGATCAAGAGAATTTTGTAGATTTGGATGAAGATAGATCATATGGATGGTGGATTTATTATGGATAAGATGGAAGAAATGTTGAATTTATTATGAATGGGGTGAGATGCTTCCATCTGAAATAGCATACATAGATTCTCAATTCTACACATGATTCATGTTTGTTAGGTTTTCATCATGTACTTTCCTAAAGAGCCATTGAAGTGGTTTTCATTGGAGGGTGATTATTCTCTTTACTATTGTCTTAATTTTTTGATTTGTTTGATATTATGATTTTTAGTATTTTGGAGGTTTATGTTGGACCACCTAGTGGTGTTGATGTAGATGGTACTGCTGTCAAGATATGCCAATGATATCCTGCCTAGAGGAGTTGCTTTGCCAAGATACATTCATTTGTATGTAACTCTTAAATGTTCTTGTCTTCATCAATACCAGAGTTAACCTCACCCAAATGCACACATCATGATAGAGTTCCCTTAGAGTCCTTATGATAAAGAGTTGTTTCCAAGACAGTCAATGTGAGATTTGGATATCATGGATGTCAAAGTGGATTATGGAATGCGATAAGGAATATGAGATGTAGATGGATTGGTTGATAGTTTGGCATATTTGATTCTCCAAGCTTGGGATGATGAGAAATGACGAGTGGATGTGGTGTTTTGAGTGGAATTAGGACCAACTTCTTCATATACTTTGTATGTTACCCTTGAAGCTTTCTTTTACATCGATGGACATTTTTGATGGATGAAATTCCCTTTTTTATTTTTCCCATAGTTTCTTTGACTAATGGAGTTTTATAGGGATTATTTTCTTTCTTTTTCTTTCACATCCATTTGAATTTTATTTTTTCATTTTGATTTGTTGATTCTTTTGCTTCAATGACTTGCTCTTGTGTTTGATATAGATTTTCCTCTTTTTGTTAGTCTCAATTTGTGAGTGGAAAGGTGCGAGGATGATGATTCATGATATGGATGGTTGAAGTGTTGGTAGTAGTTTTATCATAAGGACTTTTTAGAGCTCCCATGTTGATGTTTGCATTAAGTAAAGTTTCCCCCAGTATTATGCTGATATGTTTATTTTTTGATTACTGAATAACCAAGACCTTGCTGCTCAAGATTGTCAACCTTCTGTACTGATTCTAAGATACCCTATTTATTTAGGCCTAATCCTTTTCCTTGATAATGCATCCTTTGAAAAATAACCCTTGAATATGATTTTTCTTGGAAACATGATGCTACTTCTTCTATGCTTTGTTGTGAATATTCGAAAGTAGTAGTAGAAATATTGGATTCTGATTGTTCTTCAACATAGGAATCTTCCTCATGACCTATGTTTGGACTGTCACTCTAAAATTTTGTCATCGCTTGATCATTTGTAAGGATTTCAAGAGTAAGAGACTCTTGTTGTGAAGGAGAATCATCTACATGTCCATCAAAAAGAAGCATCTCATAGGTAGTGTTTGGTATATGAGTATGGTCATCATTTTTGAAAGCCTGGATGGATTGGAAGATATTCATAAAGTCATGGTAGTACTTTGGGCAAGTGAGCTCTTCATTGTGGCTTATGTTAGAGCAACTGTCACTAATGGATTGGAAAATACTATGTAGATCATGATAATGCTTTGGGGATATGAGATCTTGATGTTCACTTGTTTCGCAGCAACTTTCATTATACTTGGGATTATCTTCTTGACATGAACCTTGGGTGGATGGTATAGCCTGAATCAAAGACTCTTGAATAGTTTTAATGGGTTTGAGTAAGGTGATGGAGGCTTCTTTTTGCTTTGGAACTTCTTCAATATGTCTAGTCATGAAGTCATATGGGCAAGTTATGTTGCAACTTGAGACGTATTTAATGCCATCATTTCAATATTAAACATTAATAGACATTTTTGATTGGTTTTGATCATGCATTAGGAAAGTATCTTGATACATGTCCAATTCCTCATCTTGTGAAGAATGAGTAGTATGGATATGTCCTACTACATTATCATGGGTATGATTTATATTGTTATAGCTCAGTGTTTTTCCAAAATCTTTTTATTTCCCATGATTAGACATTGGATCTTTATAGATTCCTAAATCTTTGTTCCCTGATTGTTGATCGACATTTACTTTTCTTTGATCAATAAGGTCTTGGATAATATGTTTAAAATTAATATAATTTTGTGTTTTGTGACCTGTTGCTCTATGGTATTGGAAAAAATCATTGTCATTGTACCAGATGATTTTATTTCAGGTTCAGGATAATTGCAGTAATTAGGAAGTTCAATGTATTTTAATTGGATCAATTTCTTTAGCACTATTTTGATGGGTTCCCCTAAGGGAGTATTTTTTTCTAAGGAGTATTGTTATGTATTGGTGGTGGTCCTTGTGTAGGATTAACATTTTGGACGTGTTGCTATGTGTTTTTTTTGTGTGTGAGTTAGATGGTAATTTGATAACAAATTTTGCATCTACCACACTATCATTAGTAAAGTTCTTATTTTTAGCCCAAAAATGGGGTTTATCATTGGAACTAGACGATTGGTTATAATTTTGCATGGATCCCTTGGAAATTAGTGTTCATTCAATGTTTAAACCTTTCAATATAAGCTCATCAAAAGTTGATAAACATTGCATTCTTAGTTGAAAGGAAAGGTTTGTGTTTAGGTTCTTGACCATAATCTCAACTTGTTGTTCCTCGAGTATTGACCATTTGCATTTTCTTGCCTTGTGTCTCCATCTTTGTAAGAAAGAAGCTAGGGTTCCACATGGAAACCTTCCATAGTTTTGCGGCTTGAAATGGAACCCAACTTGAAAGATCCAAAGAAACATAATTCGTTTAGATCATGCCACATGTTTCCCTTCCTCAATTTTGCATTAAAAAATTGGGTCCCTTTTGAATAGCTTGTGAACTCACAGAACCATACCAAATGTTGCCAAGTGTTAACCTTTTTGCAATTCCACACCCTCTTTTTTTCTTTAGTGATATAGCTCCCATGGACATGTGGAAAACTAACAAAAAACTACCATATGGTAGGGTCGAGAATAGAAGACAAATTTAGACTTTTGGCAACCACAATAGGTAATATTTGTCCTAATAAATATTTAGTGCTTAAGTAATCTTGAAAAACCTCTAAATCTTTGTCTAATTGTTTTATTTTATCTTCAGGAACATGGGAAATGGCAATTTCTAATTCCACACAAATATTGGATTGTGAGGTAGTCATGGGTAATAAGTGGTGAGGAATGGAATCCAAAATGGATTGGGTTGAATCCATACCATGTGTGAAAGAGTTAAAGGACTCAAACTCCATAACGGATGTGGTTATAGCGTGGGATGCCATAAGTCAAAAAATTCATTTGATAGGGGTATTAGTAGTAGGACACTAGGTCGTGAAGCTCATATGAGTTTCACAACACTCAAGTAAGCCTAATATTTGGGAAAGGTTTAGGACAGTCACAAAAAACTACACAGAGTGAAAAATCAAAGAGAAAAGCCACACATGAGACATAAAAAAGATTTTTGACCCAAATTTCAGCTGATTTTTTTTGGTCTAGGGCATAAGGATGCCCTAGACTAGTATGATTCTTTTACAAAAATCAAGGGTTGGATGTGTTGTATAGTGTTTAGGTGTCTTTGTGATTTTTCAGGTCTGATAATAAATGAATCTCTAGAATTTTACAAATTTGTGCTTTTGAAATGTAAAATGCAAGTATACAAGCAATTTTAAAAATGTTCAATCAATCAATGCAATTTGAAATGTCACTTTCAAATTGTAAAACGCAAAAATTCACTAAAATTTGGAAAATTTAATGTCTTTTTGCAACAATAACAATGCACTTTTTCACTATATGCATATGCCTAAATGAATACTTTAAATTCCTTCAAATTTGATTTCAGATATAATATGTCCTAATGCAAATTTGTAAATGCAATTATGATGTAGATCTAACTTATGATGACTAAAATTTAAAACTCCATTTAAACTTTGAATGCTATATATGCTATGCATTTTTTTAAATTTTCAATGCTTTTTCATGAAATGATGTATTCCTAAATGATGAATGCAAAAAGAAACTATAATTAAACTCAGATCTAGGATAATATGCTTCTATTTCAAAAGGTGTATAATTCAAAATATGTCAAGTTCACCAAAATGTTTCATTGGAAAAGAAGATCCTAGGTCTAATGGATATATCACTAAAATCAACCTTTTCCATGAACATGTGGAGGAATTTATACCAACAAGGATATGAAATTGACTTACAACCTAAAAGGTGAATCAATCAACCCTGGATATAGATTCTTTTATGTTTGTTTATTTGGTTTGTGTCTGATGGTTTGGAAAATTGATGTAATAATGTAACTACATGCAAACTATGAAAATACAATGTTTTATTATGAATTATGACAAACTAGAAATAGATAGGCAAAAGTAGGATCTAGACATGCAGAAGGCAGGCATAGATGCACTTGGGATTTGAATTTGAATAGGATCTAGGTGGTCTAGGACACCCTTAGACTGAGGACCTGTTTCTTGAAATTGATTTTATGAGTCTGAGGTCCCTGGTCTTTAGCTTCTTCCTTCTAGGTTTGGTTGTCAGATCTTCATCTATTGGTGAGAAAATTTAGATTATGTGACTTGTCAACTTGTAGGGTTTTGATGTGTGAATGAACAAATTATCTTCAACCTCCCTCCAATTCATTTCAGATCTGTAACCTACACACATAAAAAGAGGGGAAGGGTTGTGCCATATAGGGGCTTGCCTCAGTCAAACCTTGTGTTGGTATTTCTACCTCCACAATGGATTTTTTTATAAAAGAGAGCTTATCCTTTTGAGGGATAGAGGCTAATTGATAAACAAGTAATGAATTGAAAATTTGTTGCAACTCACCACTTAGATCTGATCTCCTCGATGGACTGGAGTCATACTCATCACCTTCAAGGATCAATTGTTGCTTGAATTGATTTTATTTGAAGATCTACAAGTGATAGTGCTCCAAAGAGAAATACATGCAAAACATGAACAAAACTCACATAAAATTTGACATGATGCTTGAGTGACAAAATTTTGCAATAATTCTAAAAATTTTGCTCTTGACTACTCTTGGATGCTTTTTGAAGTATAATAATTGCTAGTGAAATTCATTATGATTAAAATTGTGAAAATACTACGTATTTATATGAAATAATTCTAATTTCCCAAAAATTAAATCCTAATAAATGATAGTTGAAATTTGAATTTCAAATAATAAATTACTAACACTGACATATTTAAATTTAGAGCCAAAATAGGCAATTTGGGGCACCTTGCGCCCTAGATTAGATTCCTACTTTTGAGGGATCCGAAGTGTTAGGGGCGAAATATTAAATTCCTACTTTGATTTCCCATGTTTGATTTTTCAATAAATATTTTAAAATACATAATTAGGAAATTAGGTGCACAATTAGGTCTAAGCACATAGGGAGGGAGCAAAACCTAGTGTGAAATTGTCAAAGGTGAAAATTTACGATGCTACAGAGAGTAGATAAAGTCTATCGTGATAGTTAGAGCTTGCTATCACCTAGACAAAGAACTTGAATTTTCATGAATGAATGATGTACACTGATTTTTAGAATCATTTTTTCATTATATGGTGAAGGATGGGAGTGTGATGCTTGAAAATGTTGAAACTTTAGAGAATGTTGTAGATGCATCAACAAAGAAAGTGGGCATAGAGAATTTCAAATGGTGCAATGATTATATGGGCCTTACAACCCTTAACAAATAGCTCATATTCCATGGACGTAGTTTCCCTTTCTCTTTTGTTCATGTATGGAAAGTGAGTAAATGTTGACATAGATCTCATATACCTTGCAATCATAATGCTCAAATTAATTAATTAATTTGTATTTATTATGTACCCACATATTTATGGCATTCCACTTGGAGTGACACTATGTGCCACTTGTAGTTTGTAAATTGACACTTTATAACTCACTTAGTGCCATGAAAGTTTCTAAATGTAACTATGACAAATTTTAAGGTGTGTAAGAATTTTTAGAATATAAAGAGAATGTAGAAGGATATTTAAGTTTAGATTGGCAAAAAATTGAGGACCTTTAGCTTTCATAAGCATGTTTCCAAAAAGGCATATAAGCCAAACTAGAGCACTCAAGTTAGTAGAAGTAATTTCTTTTTCAGTGTTAGTTGTTTTATCATGTATTTGGGAGTTGGAATTTGTGCTTGAATTGGGGGCCTAATTTAGCTAATGGTTTTAGAAATCATTGCTATTTTGTGTTTTTGGTCTTGGTTAGATTTTGGATGTGTGGGATTGAGGTTTTATCATATGTATTTGTAGGTATCATTATGTTGCCAAATTTTCTCCAAATTAAGTTAGTGTATTAAATTCTCCATTGGAGGCTTGAACTTATGATTATATTATAGTCATTATTGTTGTGAATACAATTGGTCTAATATTTGGAGGCTAGGATTTTTCCTAAAAAGATTTCCCAAAGTAAAATATTGTGTTAACTATGTCTTCTTTTCAATTGCATGTTATTTGCATGTCTATATGTGTTAATTCATGTGTGATTTTCCTTTTTAAAATTCTTAGTTGTGAATTTCTTTGCATGATCTATCCAATATGTAGTAAGTATATTCACCATCTTTCTACCTTTCACTAATGGAATGCTAAACATCGCTTGCCAACCTCATGTTGGTTTCATTATATTTAGCTTAAGGATAAAGGGAGCCCTTGGGAATCCTAACACTCAAGGTACATGCTTGCTTGCTAAATGGGACTCTCAAAGAAAATTAGCCTTAGAAAAATATTGTGAAGTACAAAATCTCTTTGACCTTCGAGGGACATTGGGATAGGGTCAACATGGCTGATAATTTTCTTCATGTTGACGACTTTGAGCTTAAAGCTTCAACCCCTCTTGATATATAAAAGGAAATTTTAACAAATGATTTATAAATAACTTCAATGGTTGAATAATTCTAAGAGACATGGTCTTAGCTTCCCCACTCCTATCTAGTGGAACTAAATTCTCTGGTTGGATTATCAACTCATTTCCTTGTGTATAAGATTTGAAGGGTGTAAATTGTTTGACAGAATTCAACTTCATCAATAGAAAGATAATGCTGAGTTGATGAAAGATAATGCTGAGTTGCAATCTGAATCTAATCTTGTGTAGAAGAATTGTGTTCTTACAAAGTAACCACCTCCTTACACATCCAATCAATACTTACTAAGATATCTATCATATAATCTTATAATTATTTTTAACATCAGAAATGATCCAATAGTAACAAACTTCTTGCTTTTTTTTTATTGAGTAAATGTAGATTATAAGGAAAAGAATGCAGGTAAAAACTGCAATATAAAACTGCACATAACAATATTAATGATCAAAAATCAAAACACAAAACTGAGACAACAAAGTCTCCTTGTTACAACAACGAAAACTGTCAAAGTTACAGCAGCAAAACTGAAACAACATTAACAAATACAACAACAATAATAATATTTACATCAAATGTCAAAAGCAAAGTCTCCTTGTTACAACAACAAAATTGGAAAAAAAGACCAACAATGTTAACAAATACAACAGCGGCAATATCCAGCAAAATCTGGAGCAGCAGAAGATCAAAACCAACAACGGAACAGTCATTTTTGCAATTGAAATCTTAAAGCTTGAACAATATTAAATTAACTGCTTAAAATCTATTTATTTCAATTCATCTCCATCATCAAAACCTCTTATCCCTACTATAACAAGCAAGAAACCATTAAGCATATCTTGTAGAAATACATTATTGGTAAAAGCACTTTAACATCATTCCAAAATGATGTGTGTGATGTTCTTTCCTTATAAAACGCAATGAATGAATGAATGAAAGATTTTAATGACGTCCACGAGACTAAACAGCCTATGGGACCGAGACACTCAACAACTTAGTTTGTCTCCAGACTCTTCTCCAGATCAGATCTCCTGCTATTAATTTTGACTAGGAGGCTAGCCGTCTGATTTATCTTATCCTCCTCAAATAACTGCTGCATATTGCCCACATCTGAAATACTTGAGTACTGATTACGGATATTTTCGTACGCTGTGCATTCCATGACGAAGTGCCACTCCGTTTCCACCACTCCCTTATTACAAAATAAGCACGTTCTTTCTTCCCAAGTTTCCTTAGGAGTCTTCCACCTACCAGTCTCACATCTAAGATGGTGGGACCCCGTTCTCAATTGAGCAATTAATAGCCTCGCTTTCCCTTTAATAGTTGCACCTAAATATGGTTTTTCACCATGTTCCTTAGCTGGGTTAAACTCTTTGATGTAATATGCTTTTTTTCGTCCGATCTGATTTGACCACATGGCAGTCCTGAATTTTTCCTTCACATAGATTTTTATTTCACTGTTGGTGTCAGGACACTCATGTAATTTGATGTTCCACTTGTTCAGCCACTTGATGTTCTGTTTCATCCATGTTTTCTTTCTTCGGACTAGAATCTCCTCCATAACCGTTTTGGGCCACCGGTGGTTATCCATGTTTTCAACCTTTTTTAGATAACTTAACAACCGGGTTATCGCTGAAGCTTCCAAAGGAAAAGCTCCCGCCTCAGCTAGCAGGATTTCATAAGGAACAGTAGCTTTAACTTTGAGATTATTTGTTATTAGGTGTTTCTGGATTCTTTCTATCTGTCTCCAACTGCACTTTGATGTGTTGCTTCCCCACACTTCGCACCCATAAAGCACAACCGGCGTGACAAGTAAACCAAAAAGGGTTTTCTTGGTTTTCCAATCCCAAAGTTCAGCTTTTCTACACCTATTTTGGAGCAAATAATAGGCTTTCCAACCTCCCTGTATCCTTTTCGTTCTACAGGTTTCCCAACTGAGCTTATAATGGAAGTCAATCCCAAGATATTTGTATTCTTTCACTATATCAAGTGGGCTGCCTTCAAAAAGAAAGGTATGCTGTTTAATTTTTCTATTCAATGAATAAATCATGATTTTGGTCTTGGATGTGTTCACTTGCATCCCAACTTCCTGACAAAAGTGTTCTAGGGCTTTTAGATGTTCTCTTAACCCATGAGCTGTTTTTGAGATTAGGATAAGATCGTCAGCATATAGAAGTAATTTTACTACATAACCTGCCAAATGGATACCATCCCCGCCTTCCTTGCTTAACCACGCTTCCAACTTATCAATGTATAGCCCAAAAAGCGTAGGGGATAGAGGGCAGCCCTGTTTAACTCCAATGTCACTGTCAAAACATTCTGACATACCTTCACTGCCAATGTCAATGGAAATAAATATTTATTGGACTCATTATCTCAAAACTGTCATCCGTAAAACTTTTGAGATATTTAATCATTAATCATTGGTGGACGTTAAGATGCAGTAAGCATACATTTCCTCAATAAAAAGCAAATATATCTTGTGACGTCTAGCTTTAGATATACGAGAGATCTTGTCAAACACCTTATCTCGTAAAAGTTGATTTGTAAAGTGAAATATAAAGTCGTACGAATGTAATCTTCAATGGAGTTTCATTCCAAAACAACCAAAATTGTCACACGCTCAAACCATCAGATTATCGCACAACTTTTAAGAGCAGGGGGGACTGAACAAGAGAGCCACCAAAATGGACCTTTCACTTTAACCCTTGGTTTGATCAAATTCCAATACTTTTATCACTGTCCCTGAAAAAGATTTCCAGTACCATTCAATTTCCAATAACCACATGAAATGTGTGAATGAGTCTCGAGTGCAATCCGTCCTTTACCCACAAGGAAATGTATCATGTTTCCAATCTATGTCAACTATGTTTGTAGGCTACCTTGTTACCCTTTTTGAAAAAAATGAGTTTTTAAAGTCAGTAAAAAATCTTTGTATCAGATTTCTCCTCCTAAAAAATATTGTGTTTTAGATTTAGGTCAACTATATTTTGGGGTGGCCTTGCCTTTTATAATGTGTGAGATTTTATGAAGAAGTTAGCAAGCAATTTGTTCACCCGTTAAATTTGAAATATGAATATTATATTTTCTGGAAAAAACATCAAGAAAAGATGGATGTATGAATAATCAAACTTCTTTGATTATGTGTCAAGGACTTAGGGGTATTCACTTCACATGAATCATAAGATAGTTTGGACAAAGCATTAAAGACTGAGGGATATCCACTCCTTCAAATTTTAAGCATTAAGGATAGAGTGGTATCCACTCTATCACATAATTAAGATGAAGGACATAACTATACCAAATTTGAAAAATTTACTTAGGGCACAATTATGACTCCATCCTTTATAAGCATTAATATATCAATATTTTTAGTGTCACTATCATTAATGTTTCCACTTATTTAAATTAAAAGCAATAACATGTATAGTTAGGCCAAAGTTCTTTCTTTTTAAATAAAAATTACAACAATTTCTAAATATATAAATTAGGAATGCATGCACTTTTCCCCTTTGTTTTACACCACTATCCTAAGCACATTTATCTAGTACGCGATTTTGATTGATTTGATGCTCCAATTGACCCCAAACTCATATTTACATTCAAAAAAACATATTATCCCTTATCAAATCATTCTTAGATCTCAAACCAACATTTCCTTTGTCAAGTTGAAGACTATAAGTATGGTCTTGACTAGGTTCAATGGTCTTTACCCACTTTTTCATGTCTCAAAATTAATTATGGCTTAAGGTTGACTCAATGAACTAATTAACCAAGTTATTGGTTAACTCCAATGCCAAAATTTAAAAACTATGCACCAAATACATGAATAAGATGGCATCATCCTAAGGGCATTTATAAGTTCATCAATCATTATCAAGAGATCGACATGGAAAAATACTAGCTACAAGAAACCATTAAAAGATCATTTCTCTTCACTGCAATGGAATAGATCCTTTATGCTCCTCTTTATAAACTAGAAGTATCATGATTTGAGAGTTCCATTCTAGTTCGGGTTAAGTATTTGGAAGATCATGCCATTTTGATCTTGAAACAAAGAAAAAGAGAACCCTAGATTTTGTGTATAAAACCTAGGATTCTAATTTGTGTGGAGGGTGTGTTGTGTGGTTCTTTTTCTAGTGTTTCATTAATATGGAGATCAACAAGGTGATTAGATTGACTTTCAACCATGAAGGTGAGACAATCAAACCTAGATTTACATCTTTTTGACACTTGGAATGGATTGGAATTGGTTTTCCTTGATTAACCTAATTAGACTATGTGACCTAATATAAAAATAAAAGATATCGACAATCAAAAAATGATAACATAAGTTTACAAGAAGATCTGGGAAGGGCATAGTTTGTGTACAAGTATCATATAAATTTGACCTATTAGTTAGAATAGGAGGACATAGTCATCCAAGGGCGTCTCTATCCTTGTAGGGGTGTCCTGCTCTATTTTTCCAGTCCTTTGATGTTAGATCTGCGACTCTTGTTTCCACTTACAAACTTGTTAGATCATTGTCAGATAATTTGAAGTAGGTGAGTTTCCATGAGTTGAAAAGGTGTAGGGCTTTGAATGCAACAATGGACAAATGATCTTCAAACTTCCTTCAATCATATCCAAACCTAAAATCTACACATTCAAAGAGAGAAGAATGTTGTGTCATTTAGGGACTTTCCTTAGTCGAACCCCATGTTAGTATTTCTACTTCCACAATGGAAATATCAATGGTAGGAATGATAAATGATAGGAAGGAATTATGAATCAAAAAAGTGTTGCAACTCACCACCCTTCAATGGCTTCCTTAAAGGACTAAAGTCATGCACATCACTTCAAGGTCTTGGATCGTGCTTGCTTGAATGCTTGAATTTATTGGAGACCTACAACAAGGGTTAGCCTTCATAAACAATGATAACATGAACATACATAAACTCACACAAGATTTGACATGATGCTTAGATCTTGAATTGTTGCAATAAATAATTGAAATTCTACTCTTGACTACTCTTGACTTGCTCTTGACAATAATCTTTACTCAATATTTTTTGTTAGATTTGAAATGATGCAATAACTAGGTATTTATAGGCATTTATTCAATTTCCTGCAAATTAGATCCCGATAGTTGACACTTGCAATTTGAATTTCAAATTTTAAAATACCAAACACCAACATATTTGAATTTTGCTCTTGGAAAAATAGGGGGATAGAGAATCCCATAGGCGTCTTGGTCCTGGCCTTATTTTTTGGGGATTTAGGTGTCGGGGGAAAAACATTAAATAAATGCATTTGTTCTATGCTTGCAATTTGTTAGAAAACAATAAAATAGGCCTCAAAATGCACAATTTAGGAAAATAGGGGGTCAATTAGGCTCAATAGTTTAGGGGAGAAAAACATAGTGAAATTATCAAGGGTGGTAATTCTTGATGCTACATTTAGCTCCCACTTTAATGAGAGTATGAACTTACGCTCAGATTCACACTAAAGTAGAAAATCCATGTCAAGAGAGACTTGATTGTCCAAATGTTGAAGAGATAGGATGACTAAGGATCAAGGGGGGTGCACAAGCCCCTAGGATCCAAGATCCCATGGTAAGACAACATAAGCACAAAGGAACAAACACATGTATGAAATGCAACAAGACAAAATACACAAACATGCATGTCAAAAAATAAGAAGTATACACAATGAAAACACATGTATGAAATGCAACAAGATAAAATACACAAACATGTATGCATTTCAAAAAACATGAAGCATACACAATGAAAACACATGAAATAACATAACATGCAAATGACAACAAAATCAGTGCAAATACAATGCAAACACAATATAAACAAGAAGAAAAAACACAAAAGAAACACAACATTTGAAACAAAATGCAACAAGACAAAATACACAAACATGCATGTCGAAAAACATGAAGCATACACAATGAAAACACATGAAATAACATAACATGCAGATGACAACAAAATCAACACAAATACAATGTAAACATGATGCAAACACAAAGAAAACACATAAAAGACACAACAAAACATGAAGTTAGTACTAAAAGAATTCATGTCGGTAAGACAGAGAGACCTCAATCTTAAATTATCTCAAATACCAAATGTCATTCTTTGAATAAATATTAGACAAGAGAATACTCCCATGAAGACTAGCAAGTTGTGTTATGCCACATCACTCATGAGCCACATGGATCTACTGGACAACAAGTTGTGTTATGCTAGGTGCCCATGCAATATGATGGGTTCCACAAGGCTAACAAGATGTGTTATGCTAGCCACTCATGAAATACATAGCTCTACTATCAAGCAAGTTGTGTTATGCTTGGAAACCATGTTAAGGCATTCATGACTCAAACAATATAAAATTCCAATATTTTCTAGGTGAATCACAAACATAAGGCATCATGGGCTAGTGAAGTTTGATATTCACTAGGTGAGCCCCCAAGACAAATTAGTAAAATGATAAACACACTGGGTCTAGTGAACTCCACTATTCACTAGGTGTGCACCCATTAACAACCATACCAAGAGTTATACTCCCTGATAACTTTGATAAGGTGCTACAAAAATGATCAAGATGGTATGCCAATGCAACACTAAGTTCAATGCGCATGAACAAAGTGAAGCACAAATGCCAACGTCAATGCACCACTAAGTTGAACACGTGTGAACAAAGTGAAGAAAAAATTCCAAACTCACTTAAGAAGGTGCACAAACTCGCCTAAGGAGGCACATAAATGATGACAAGATAAGGCCAAAACATTAAGGGGTGTTATAACAATGCCACTGCAAAAGGCAATTCTAAAAAAAAACAAAGGGAATTTGCTCAATATATGAAAGGTCACACTTTATGGAATATCACACATGACATCACCACTAAGAGAGGACTAGTTGTGGAATAGAAGAATTTGTACCTTAAGGAATACTAGCCATAGCATTGCCACCAAGGGAAATTCCATATGCCAAGAAAGGTCAAACTCTTAGGGAATATCAAGCCCAATATCACCACAAAGGAGACACAACATAGATTGAGAAGGCAATACTTTCATTGAGAAGGTCACACTTCCATTGATAAGGGCACACTTTCTAGGAGATACATGATATCATCACTAAAAAGGGACCGTTTCTTAAATGCAAACAATAAGCGGGAGACTATATACCCCCTTTAAAATATTAGTGTACTTGCTACAATAATATTTTAAGGAGATGGGAAGGGATCCCTTGCTAGAAAGAATACACCTAACACAAGGCTACCTAATCACTTTCCCCCAAGTGAAGGGATAACTTGATGAGCCCATATGGATGATGATGTGTTGCTCCTTGCAAGATGAAATATGATTTCATAAATCCAATTTTATACCCCCATGCATGGTATTGAGCAAGTTGTGATACTACAACTATCATATGGCAAGGAGCAAAGTATATGAATGTTAATCTATCCTATGTTCAATTTGATCCCCGTAAGGATCAAATTCTCTCATATCTTCTTTAAATCACAACATTTCTATGATATGCATAGTAAGATGTATTTGTATTCTTTTGTTTATTGTATTTTCATTCACATACTAGTGGTAGTGTAATTAATCCCTATTTTAAAAGTGTAGCTAGAATACTTTTAGTCTTTGATAAAATACACAGAGAGGGTAACCCACCTTTCTTAATAGGACCATGGACTTTGTAATTCTTGGTTGGTGGAATAAATTTTTGATGTAAAGGTGGAGGACCTTGGTAACCTATTAATTTTGTATCTTCAGATGGTGTTTGTTCCAAAAGGGAGTGGATCTCATGTTCATTCTTTATGTCACATCCTTGTTTTGTCAATATCTTAAAGCCTTGACTATAGCTTTGCTCCAAGTTAACAGGTGTGTTTGTAACTTTATTCTCATTGTTGGAAATAATTTTTTTCATTGATGTCAACCCAAATATGGGTTGTTATTGATGTCAAATGTGATGCCAAAGTATGTACCTTCTTTGGAAATAGTTGTTATGATATGATATCAGTTGGAGTAAGTTCGTAAAACTGTAAAAGGAAGAATAATGATCAGTATGATATCTAAGTGTAATGTAGAGGATGATACTCATGTTCTAATATGTCCATAACATGTTTACACTGATATAATCTTAGTTTTATGTACCACATACAAGGACATGTTGCAAAATTTTTGCTAAGGCACTCATAGGGCATACTCTAGGGAAGAGTCATGATTTGTTGATCTACATTCTTTTGTTGAGAAAGATTTAGTCTTGAAATTCTATAGAAAAGATGGCTAAGATATGAATGTTCTATATCCAAGAAATTAAGTCATCACACCTTCTACAATGAAAGTTACAAGTAACAATGTTCTGGCCTATGCTCTGGCTGAGTACTCTGCTAATGAAGGCCTACTACAATTATTTGCATTCCTCCAGATTTGAAGTATTGGTCTTGCAGTTCTATGAACATGTTCATAACATACTACTTAGCAGTATCTTGTGTTGTGATGGTCTGCAAGTTCAATTTTGAATAATAGTGTGCTACAGTCTGTCTGGATTACTCTGTGTCTACATATTCAATGGGTTTCTCCTATTGCACAACAAATTATTATCAAATACTTCAAGAAAAGGTTGAATGAATATTGTGCATGGTCTACAATGCCTACATCTTGGTTCGCATAATGATTTTGGTATATCCCTGGCTATGTGAAGACAAACAATGATAGTGTTGATAGTATTAATACTATTAAGCCGACATGACTTGTTTCATTCTCAACGGTTAATCCTATTTTGCAAAATGTGTTTAGATGTGTTTGGATCCTATAATACCATGTGCAAATCCACATTTGTTTCTCTTGAAAATATTATACATAATTGGAGCCGACCAATGAGATTTCAAGAGTTTCTTTTATAGGACATCATGGATCCAACTTAATAAAAGTTTTGAAGTGTTGCAAAGGATATATATATGTATATAGAAGATTAGATTCATTTTTGAAGGTGATGGTAGATAGATATATGTGGTAGAATAAAATGAAAGAGATGAAATGTCTGAAATCAGTGTGAAGGGAAAATTGTGTGAAATAGTGACTACAACTTCAACATGTGTTAGATGCTTCTTCTAAGCAGTTCATAATCAATTTTCTTATTTTATTTTTCATGTATCCTACTCTGAGATAGTGAGTCTCGTCAGGTCTTTTGTACCTTTCTCTAAGGTTGTATACCTTAGTCTACAAGTCCATGGGCAATGAACCTTAAAACATTGTAATTCTTATTATCAGTGAGTTGTACATATATTGTGAGTTAATCCTCACCATGGTTTTTCCACATTGGGTTTTCCACATAAAAATCTTGGTTTCTTCATGTGATGCATGTGCTTTTTATTGTTCCTTTCAATTAATGTGATGTGCATTTAATTTGCAAATGACATTGGTTAAGTTTTAATATATGTTGATTCACCCCCCTCTCAGCACATCTTTGTGTTCAACAATTGGTATCAGAGCCAAGTGCCTTGAAAAGCTTAACAACTAAGGTAGATCTTGAACTTGAACACATGGAGTCTATGAAAGGAATCCAAGTACATGGAAAAGCTTCCAATGCCAATCTATCAAAGGAGAGAATGTGCATAATTCAAAAAAATTCAAATCCTTATTCAATTACAATAAAGAAGATGCACATAAAATTGGTAAAGATAAACAACATAATAGATGCAATAAAAACACATAACACCAAATATGCGTGGGGAAAACCCTTTTGAGAAAAAAAATCCCACACTCCAAAATCCTAAACAATATAGTATCTATAAACAAATGATTACAATACACTTGCAATGCAAGCCTCCACAAGAGTTTGTGTGTGTTACAATTCTGGAGTAAATTTGGTAGCATAACGTTATCTCAACACAACATACTACATACAACTCCAAAACACGAGTGCTCAATATATAGGAGCTTACAATGCATAAATTAGATATTTCTAAATTGATTGCCAAAGGTTTAAGATGCAACATGGAAAGCATCAAAACCATTGCACACACATAATGGTAAGTTTCAATTTTTTATCACATGCAACACTACAATTGCCAATTGTCACTAAACCTACACATGCAAAACCTGCACTTTTCAAATAATAACTACACCTCGAAAACTCACATTCCATGCAAACTCAACATAGAAATAGAAAATGCCTTCATGCACAACTCCATCTATAAATGCAACTGTCCAACTTGAATCCTCTTTGAAAATAGAAACTATAAGTTGTAACTCACAAGAAAACTTGAGAAAATAACATTGAATGTTTAAATAATCAATTCTACAAAAAAATCAAAGGTTGGGACAACTTCATTTTCCTAACAGTCTATAGAAAAAATTAATGATATGTTCTCTCCAAAACCAGATATTGAATCAATAGAACCTGAACGTTGGGACATCAATTAGGAATATTGTGAAGTATATTTTGAAGGAAAACTTTAGTTTTCTCTTGAAGATTTGGATGAAGCAAGATTACAAAATATCAAATATGAGTGCATGATGGAAAAGTCAAAAGAGACAATTGACAAACTGAAGGCAAAAGCTAAAGAATCAAAAGAAGAAGTTGGCAAACTGAAAGCTCAAATAGAAGGTGGAAGTGAATGTGAAATGAAAGCTAAAGAAGCTAAAGAATTTATTTCAAATTTGAAAGTTGAAGTTGAAGAAGGAAAAAGGATTGAAGACTTCTTAAATACCAAGCTCAATGAAAAAAGTACTGAATGCTTAAAGCTTGAGGAAGAGATTGTATTCCTGAGAAAATAACTTGAAAAGGCTAAAGAACAAATTGAAAAAGTTCTAAAACTGAGAGGAGTCTCTGAAATTCTTGATGAGTTAATTAACTCTCAAAAACCCTCAAAAGAGAATTTCAAACTTGGTTTTGAAAAAGGAAAAAGTCCTATGGTCAATGCATCTACAAATATGTATGATAACTTCAAAGTTGAAGGACAATAAGAGATAAGGGAGGAGAAAACCTGCACAAAAAATCTTAAGGAAACATCCTCTAGAGATGCAAAGACAAATAATAATAGCAAAAACGAAGAAGGATTCGTTCCTATCAGGATAAAAAAGAACTTCAAGAAGCCTATTCCTGAACAATCTGCTCTTACCAGGTTCAATGACAACTACTATGCTTGTAAAAAATTCAATTATAAGGCAGTTGAATGCAGAAACAAAATGAGTCAACACTCCTTCAGGCCTTCAAGGTACAATTTTGTGACACTCAATCATTTCATGGTCAATGCTATGCTCACAAAAAATTGGGCCACAAAGCTAATGAATGCATAAGCAAGGTAATAAGAAATAATTCTATGACCTCTCAATCCTTCTATGGCTATTGCTACACATACAAAAAATTTGGTCATAAGGTTATTGATTGCAGATCTAATGAGAGAAGAAGCAATTTTGTTCTAAAAATCAATATCATATGTTACAAAATTTGCAATAAACTAGGGCACATTGCTAGATTCTGCAAGGGAAAGAGTGTTAAGGTCTTATGTTCCTCAAAAGAAGCCTGTTATTAGTTACCAAAAGAAGGAGATGAACAAAGTTTGGTAGAAGAAGGAAGAGAGTGAAATGATGAATGAATTTGTACCTCAACATGGTACAAATAAGTCCTTTGGTAATTAAGGAGAAAGAGCATTGATACAAGGGGAGTTGTAATTGTAGATCCTGTCAAATCCCTAAAATGTATGGGATGTTGAAATCTTCAACATAATGGAAAATAGTAATATGGTTTTGGTTGGTCATATTTCCATACAAAATACACTTTTTGTAGAAGATTGTTGAAGGATTATGGATCTCTGTGATATCACAAATCGCAAATGTTTCTAAACGTCAAATGCATTTATTATAGAGCAACTAGAGTTGGTGTGAGGCATGTTTAGTTCTTTTTGGATCAAATTGATTTCATTCAAACCATTTCAAGTGAGCACAAAAGGTAAAGCAATGAAGAAAGTTCTCATAAAGTTTCATGCAAACCCTAACAACAACTCTCACATGTATTTCTCTAGTTTTTCTTGTAAAACCCTAGCTACAGTGAGATCTATCATGGCTACACCTGTTATCATCGATGTTGTGGAGAAACCAAGGCCAAAATTCAAGAAACATCTATATCTATAAATTGTGACCAACAAGGAAGATGCATTCTCTCGTGTTCCAATCCATGTAATCCATTATGAAGACATTTGTATCTGCATTCATTCATAGTTGAGTGAATACAACCATTTGAAGATGGAATATTTCAGATTCAATCATCTCTTGGGTGATGATTTTCAGCTTAAACCAGAATATGTGAATGTGGAATTAAAAGGATTGGATGTATGGAAGGGTTTTCCTAACTTTGGTTATGAAAGGGAATGGGTTAAATATGCTTTAAGCTAAATTCATGAGGATATATTTTGGCTTGATCAACCCTATCTAATCACAAACGAAGCTATCAGGGTTGTGACTAGTTTGTGCTCCACTAGACTAGTACCAACATTGAAATTTGTTAAGAATGAAGTCATAAGGCTCACCATAATTAAATTTGATAAAAGGGAACTCACTGTGAATGGCATATCTAACCTAGGGGCCTAGTATGCAACAATGGGGATTGCATACAAGATATAATACTCAAATAGAGAAGGATTTTCTACTACCACTGCAATTTATATTGTTCATCAAATGGTAAAGGAAGGAGAATATTATGATCTTTGTGAACTCTTGCGACATTAGCTATTGGAAAATCTGCACAAAACCAAGGAGTCTAGCTACAAATTCTGGTATAGTACTTTGATAATTTACCTTATGTTCTATTTCATGAAAGGAATGCTTGGTTTTAAGAATGTGGTATGGAAAAATAATATTCATATTGCACATCAAATAAAGGATCATATGTGCAGCTTTCCAAACACCACTCAATGTAACACAACATTTTGGGGTTTCTTTAAAACCTTCCAAAGTGAAATGTAAATGAGGGATAGAATACCCTCTCAAGTTGTAGAAAGGTACAAGGATGATATCACTTTCATGGTTGATAAAGACAATTCTTACATGGAAGTAGTTGAACCAAGGACTTCTTGGAGAAAATTGGATTGCATATGCTGATATTTTTCTCAACAAACCTAAGGATCCTTTTGTTGCAAGGTTTGGAACATTTGATGAAATAACCAATAAGAAAATCAAGGAGAAGGTAGAAGAAAAGGTAAATAAGAATGTGTGAAAGATGGTGTCTAAGCTGAAAAAGATGTTAGGCACCCTTGAGGGCTCTATGGAAGAATCTCTAGACACCATTGCTAAACCAATGCCTAGAAGGACATGTAGATCTACTTCTACCACTACCATTGCTTTCGGACCTGCTCAAGAACCTCTAGAAGAAAAAGAGATGCTAATAATGTTTTGATAAAATCCAATACTATTGAAAGAAAGAAGCCAAGAGCCAAGCAGAAAGTTGAGGGAAAATTTACTCCAGTAAATATGGATAATGATGAGGAAGATGAAGAAGAATTGAAATCCTATATATTTAAGAGGAGGAGGAAGAATGCAAGACAAGAAGAAAGAGAAGAGATATCCATAGAAAAATAAATTGAAGAAGAAACAATGAAGTCTTCTCCAAAAACATCTAAACATGTGCCTCTATAGCTTGAGGCTACTATCAATATAATTGTAGAGCATGATGCACTAAAAGAATTTGTTTATCTTTATGATGTAATGCCTCTTGCTGACAAGGTCACAATTGAGAAATCAATAATTATGTATATGAGCAGCTCCAATATGACTCTAAATGAAATCATTGATCAACTTCTGGCAAGCCCGACAAATGTGCTAAGTAAAAAAAGAAATGAATTTATCGTAGAAGAAGCAAGGATGAGGAAACATGCATTAGAAAAGGATGGTGTATCCATCTCCAATTAAGAAAGGGTCAAATTTTCTCAATATCAAGCACAATAATTTAGAATCAAACAAAGAATAATTGTTCTAATGGGGAATGATAAAGAAGAAATAAAGAGGACGGAGATAAATTGAAGAAAAGATGGAAAAATATGGAAGGATTAAATAATGTTGAAATCATTTGTGATCAAGCTCCTCCAGATACTTCAAATATACCTAATTTTTTGCTCATGACTTAGATACATTAGCTTTTGAGGATAGCATGACTAAAGATGATGTGGCAATTGAAAATGTCAAACTAAATGAGTAGGTTGCTCCTCCAAAGAATACAAGTGCACAAGGTACAGGGGATTAGAGTAAAATAAGTGTCTCACCTCTGAAGAACACTAAATATGAAAAAAACATAGTGTGTCCCTTGGAGAAAGTTGATAAAGAAATGGAAGAAATTTTTGAACAAAAAGAAGGAAAATATGTTTTCGATGTACACAAGGTATAAGAAGTCTTCGGTATGGAGATAGAAAAAATACTGGAAAGAAGAGGAAAAGAAAGTTCAGGATGCAGAAGTAAAAATAGATGAGAAGAAAGATGCTTAGATATGGAAAGAGGTCAAGCTTCTTCATCTACAAACTCTTTCAAAGATCTATTGGAGTTCCAGATACAATTTCAACTAATAGTTACACCTCAACTTATGCTAATTCCAACACATGAGGGGCAATTTGACTTGGAAAAAATCTCTCCCCTCCATAAGCTACAACTTGGTGATTCTTTGCATGCCTCCACAAGAAAATAAATACTACAAGAACATGCAAAGAAGAGTGAATTAGTTGATGATGTAGTCAAGACTTTTCAGGAAGGTCTACCAAAAGTAAACATTGATGTCTCCCTACCTTCAGAAGAAAATATAAATCTCTTAATGGATTCCTTCAAGGATCACTCCTCTCACTTACAAAAAAGGTAGAATAAGAGGCCTTGAGAAAGATAAAAGATAAGTGAATGGGTGAAGCTTCAGAATGGTGTGCTAATGCACACAATAAGTTATAGGAAAATATAGAAATGATGTTTAAGGATTGTGTGAATGAAGAAACAACTCTTTATTATTATTTTTTGAAATGGCCAAGCTCCACCAAAGATATCAAAAGTTAGATTAACTCTATTGAGTCACAAAATACACAATTGGCCGAAACATATGATGTATCAAGAGATATGGATGGATCCACTAGGGCATAAATTCAAAATCTTCATGCACAATTGACATTGCTTCTAGATCAAAGAGAACAGTTAAAGAAACAATTTTTTTTCTAAGAGAAGCAGTCAATGTGTGGTTTTCATCATTGTCTAGATTGATGGTCAAAGCAGTAGAAGTGGGTTAGAAAATGAAAACCCCTAGTAAAATAAATGAGGTTGAGGAATTATGCATAGGGTTTTAATGTCAAAATCACATTCTCACCTCAACAAAAAAAAAATTGGACTACAACTCTAGAACAACTAAATAAATCTCACAAGAATATTCTACTTTCCAAAGAAGCTGCAAAAGGGGGGAGTATATAGTAAGGGGGAGTTCATACAATTTTGGGATATTGTAAATAAAAGATATCATGCCTTTTTCCCTTGATGTCAAAGGGGGGCGAGAAGCATATGTGTGTTTCCATCAATGACAAAGAAGGAGATTGTTGGCAATAAGTGTTACATCATTGATATCAACCCAAATATGGGTTGTGATTGATATCAAATGTGATGTTGAAATGTGATGTTGAAGTATGTACCTTCTTTAGAAATAGTTGTTATGATGTGATATCAGTTGGAGAAAGTCTGCTAAACTACACAAGGAAGAATAATGATCAATCTAATATCTAGGTGTGATGCGGAGGATGATACTCATGTTTTGATATGTCCATAATATGTTTACATTGATATAATCCCAGTCTGATATATCGCATACAAAGATATGTTGTAAAAAATTTGCTAAGGAACTCACAAGGAAAACTCTAAGGTAGAGTCATGATTCATTAATCCATATTCTTCTACTGAGAAAAATTTAGTCTTACATTTTTGGAGAAAATATGGTTGAGCTATGAAGGTGTTATATCCAAGAAATCAACTCATCATTCCTTCTACAATGAAAGTTACAAGTAACAGTGTTTCGGTCTATGCTCTGGCCGAGTACTATACTGATGAAGGCATATTGGAATTATCCACATTCCTCTAAAAAATGAAGTATTGTTCTTGTGGTTCTATGAACATGTTCATAGGTGTTCATAACATACTACTTAACAACATCATGTGTTGTGATAGTCTGTGCTGGCAAGTTTAGTTTTTGAATAATAGTGTGTTATAGTCTGTCCGGATTACTCTACAAGTATCTACATATCCAATGGGTTTCTCCTCTTGTGCCAACACATTATGATCATATACTTTAGTAAAAGGTTGAATCAATATTTTGCATGGTCTACAATGCCTACATCTTGGTCTGCATAATTATTTGGTATCTCCTCGGCTATGTGAAGATAAACAATGATAGTGTTGATAGTATTGATACTATTTGAGCTGACATGACATGTTTCATTCTTAGTTGTTAATCCTATTTTTTAGAATGTGTTTAGATGTGTTTGGATCATGTAATATATCATGTGTTAATCTGCATTTATTTCTCTTGCAAATATTATACATAATCGGAGCTGACCAATGAGATTTCAAGAGTTTCTTCTAAAGTTCATCATGGAACCAACTTAATAAAAAATTTGAAGTGTTGCAGAGGATATATATAGAATATTAAATTCATTTATGAAGGAGATGATAGATAGATATTCGTGGTAGAATAGAATGAAAGAGATGAAGTATCTAAAATCAGTGTGAAGGGAAAATTGTGCAAAATAGTGATTGCAACTTCAACATGTGTTATATGCTTCTTCTAAGAAGTTCATAATCAATTTTCTCATTCTATTTTCTTGTATCTTGCTCTGAGACAGTGAGCTTCATCAGTTCCTATGTACCTTGATCTAAGGTTGTATACCTTATTCTCCAATTCCATGGTTAGTAAGCCTTAAAACATTGTAATTCTTATTAGCAGTGAGCTACATATATTTTGATTTAATCCTCACTGTGGTTTTTCCCTCATTGGGTTCTCCATGTAAAAATGTCGGTGTCTTCATGTGATGCATGTGCTTTTTTTGTTCTAGTTAATGTGATGTGTAGTTAATCTACAGATGAGATTGGTTAATTTTATTATATGTTGATTCACCCCCCCCCTCTTAGCACATCTTTGTGTTCAACACTCATATGATGAGAGATTGGTCGGTGTGCTTTCCTTGTGATTGTTATTGATGGGTGTTTCCATGTGCACTAGTTGAGGTATGAATTGCAAGTCACTTTTCTTATGCAATGTGGAAAATATTTCAAGTGGTGGTATGATAGGTGGTGTTGGTTGTTGCTATGGATGATTAGGCAATCTCATGGAAGGAAAAAAAAAGGTTGCATTATTGTCAAGGTTGTGCAAAGAGTTATGTATGAATTCATTCATGCTCTCCTCATCTTGTCCCAAGGTATCTACATCATGAGGGAATGCATTGGAAGGTGAAGGATCATTAATATTCTCATTGGAATTAGGGTCATCACCAAACACACAACTTGAAATATCAACTAAGGATTTCAAAGAAGTCAACATCTTACCAAAATATTGAGCCATCATGATGATGCTTTTACTAAGGTTCAAACTATTATGCAACAGGTGATTGGAAGATAGACAACAAATTTGGATTCTAGGATCTTGAGAGAATTTTGTCACATTCAGCCAAAAAATTTAGGAGGACAAAGTGGCCCAAGGGCGTCCCTATCCTAGGTAGTGTTTTAGTAAATTCAAAAGTTGAATATATGTCTGATATTGTTCAAGTTTTTTGGATTTGTCTGTAGATAGGTCTGAAAGTGAATATTTTTCCAAAATTTACCCAATTTATGTCAGTGCAAGTGTGTAACAATGTGTGAACAATAAATATTTTGAATACAATTTTTTGATCTAAAATATAAAAAATTGACTAATTGCAAGATGCCTAAATTTGAAAATGATGCTTTTGATGCAATTTTGAAACAAAATAATGTATTTTTTTCACTTTTTTGAACTATATGAAATATTTCTAAATGAATTTAATTAAGAATTATAAATCAGAGATCTACAAGCAGACACAAATTGTAGACACAAAGACAGAGAATTGTGCAAAATTTTGTTGATCCAAGTGTAGCGGAACAGAGGCACCTAAGGGCATCTATGTCCTTGATAGGGAGAGCCTTTATAATAGTGGTTTACAATTTATATGAGGAAGGAAATTTTGGTTTTTTCCTTTTCCTCAAACTCAAGGGGTTCGGTTGAACCATATGGTTCGACCAAACCCCTGGTTCGCCCAAACCATATGGTTCGACCGAACCCCTGGTTCGCCCGAACCCCAAACCCTAAATGGAAAAAAACCTTATTTAAATGGGTTCAGTCAAACCTGGGTTCGACCGAACCCCTTTACATATGACAAAAAAACCAAAAACTCTCATTTCGACTGTCACTTTCTAAAATTGCCATTGCTTTCCCTGCGTGCGGCGAACCGAGACCATGATGGCAAGTGAACTGATTTCTTCTTTCTGGCAAACACAACTTCAACTTGGTCTCTCCAAACTTCATCAGCCTAAACTTCCATAACAAGCACCAGGTATTTGAAATTCAAATTTTTTAGAGTTTAAAATGCATTGATATGTTAAATTTTGAAACCCTAGATGCAATTTTTTTCAAATTTGTTGAATTCAAATTGGATTTCTTTAGAAGTTTTTAAAATGTTTTCAAATTTTTTGAATTCAAATTGGATTTGTTTGGAAGTTTTTAAAATGTTTTCAAATTGGATTTGTTTGGAAGTTTTAAAAAAAAAATCAAATTTGTTGAATTCAAATTGGATTTGCTTCTCCATTTTGCATACATTTTTTTGTTCTATGTGTAAATGAAATATGCCTTCCCATTCCAACAATCAAAGCTATGGATACCCTGCTCCTAAATGGAAAGACCAAGTGAAACATATATAAGAACTTAATAGCATATGGAAACAAACAATATAAAGTTATGAAGTTCAAATAGAACCACAAATTGTATCATTTGTAACATTAAAAATGTCCATATTAGCAAAATAGATTTAATTTTAGTTACAAGAAAAATGTATAAATTATAAATTTATAACATAATTATGTACATGGGAAAATCCTCTTTGAAGAAAAATCCCACAACCAAAAACATGAACCAATTATATTATTTGATAATAATATCATTTACAATAAAATATTCATGTGCATACCCTTATAGTAGTATCATCAACATGTGATTCATATGGAGTAATTTCTAGTAGCATGATGATACCTATAAAATCATTATGCTTTCTCCATCTAACCTTATAGTGTAACTTCTCCTTCCATTACCATGTCATTACCTTTCTAGACCTTCCCCTCTTTATACATTCTCCTTTTTATCCTACACTAATCTTACCACTAATATATCCCTATACCTTGGATATACTATTGAAGAAATTTGACTTTCAATATCACAAAAATTAGACCCATATTTTTAAACGTAAAATGTGTATAATAAAATACAATCCATGCTTCCTAATTCAACTTCATTAATATCTATCGAATGAACTTAGGTTCATTACAATAAGATAATCATATAGCCATAATTAGTTGTCAAGATAATGGTAAAGTTTTCAATAGCCATATTTATCCTTCCACATGCCACCATTAGACATACACATAAGATTCATTAGGAAAAGTGGATGTGTGGATATGTGGATATGTGTCAAAAAAATGCTTTGATAAGATGTGTGTAAGGAAAAAATGGAGTTCAAGTGTTTGATTTATGTCTATATCATAGGTCATAAACTCTAGGGGAATTATTACCACTTTGCACAATATTGCACCATATATATATATATCAAAATGAGGCAAAAAATACAATAGGAATAATATGGATATGCAAATTTTATCATTACATTTTTTTCCACTTTAAGATGCATGTGAAGATTTTAAAATAATCGTGCATCTCAATTTAGACATCAAAAAACATGAAAAAGTGGTTTGTTGTCTTGTGCACAACACATCCTTTTTCTTTTGAGAAAATTATCTATCACTTTGTAAAATCCTTGCTATGTTGAGATTATTTATTTTTTTCCCTCCATATTTGTAGTCCTTTTTATTTCTAGAAATATAATTTATGACATTTTTTCTTAATAAACAACATATGAATAAATTTTACATGGTTGTAAATTTTACACATGGTTGTATGCAATCTCATATATATAGTACGTATGGTTGTGATTACAATGTTTATATTGTGTTTAGATTTGGTTTTATATTATCCTTCCAAAAAAAGTTTGATGTTTATAATATTTTGATTTACCTTTGGATTTTGTAGACACTAAATCTCACATACACTCATATCCATACCATGGTCCCCACCCGAACACCTAACATCCACTTATTAACAAAATTCATGATACCTTAATTCCTACACTTTATCAAAATCAAATTAATTTTTCTTTTCAGACCTAAAACGATCAAGGCCTAAACTAATTAAAATATTTATTGTAAAAATTTCCATAGTAAAGTACAAAATAGAGAAGGGCATGTCAACCCACAAATCATGAAGGTGTAGGGACAAAACCAAGAGACCCATCAAATAGGATTGTAGCAATCATATATAGACAAAATTGATTAAGAAAACCTACCATAAATGAAAAAAAACCTAAAAAGAAGACATATATTACATATTTTTTGAGTGCCCATATATTACATATATATAGCAAAAACTAGCAGAGGGTGAGGGACATGAGTGAGGAGAAACAACATTTCCTTATGTGCCTCCATTGTTTCTCCATACAATAGAGTGCTCAATTCTATTTTATGTCCATTGATTGTATTATCCACTAAAGATTCATCCCATTCTTGCAAGGTTCATTTCAAAGAAATTCAAACACAAAGGAAACTAGAATTTTCCTTTAAAACTTTGTGTCTAAACAAATACCCAACAAAATATTTTTCATTATGTAAGTTATCATCCTGAATGGCATTGTTTAGGGAATGGTCCAAAAAGAACTTATAAAACATAATCCACTACAAACTAAGCAACTAAACCATAATTTTGAAGAAGATCCATAGCATTAAACAAAAATAAAGACACTACCTAAGAGAGAGACATTAACTAGAGAGTTTCATATAGAATTTGGTCACCTACGGTCACCCAAATTACTAACTCCACATGCCAACAATCAATCTTGAAAATTTTCTTCAGCATTTTGAAAAAAAAGTCTCAAACTCTAAATGTACTCCCTTTTTGGGATGGGATGAATGCTTTCCTATTGATCAAATTGGCCTCCATTGTTACTCGAGTAGAATAAATTAACCAAATATTTAAATGAATCATTCTCTCACAAATATTGAAATAAATTAAAATAAATCCAAGTAAATCTATTATTCCTAGATAATTCAATGAAAATTATGATAAATTAGTTTATATATCAATCAAATTATTTAACATATTTAATCAAATTAGATAAAAATTGAAAATAATTCAATCAATTCATTGATCAAAATAATTAAGAAATTTCATTAAATAAATAAATTAGTTAATTAGGTAATAATAGTAGCCACATTTTAATTGGGTTTTAAACTCATGATACATGATCAAATCCTAGCAATTTATCCATCATATAAAAAATCTATAAATTGAGATCAAATCCATCATTTTATCGTCTCAATTTTGAGCAAGTATATTTTATCTAGTTGGGCAATAAATGTTTTATCATTTGCAAGATATATCCATTTGTCAATATGTATTTCATTATAATTTTAGTTCATTTTTTGTGTAATTCATCTTTTCACTCTATTAGAGGTGATTTTTTAATTCAATTTGAAGTCTACATTTATTTTCCTCAATGTCTCATTTATTTAAATTCAATGCTTACAAATTGACATGCTTGGTGGGATGCAAACCCACAAATGCTCATTTGATTCTTGCATTAAGAAAAGAGAATTTCATTATTTTTAATGTTTTTATTGGAATAATGTTTGAGATTCACGAGCTTATTTTCTAAGGAGTTGAGTGGTTGGTCTATTTCTCTCTGATTTAGTTCCCAATACAAGAAATACAAGAAATATAACTATATATCATGCACATCATCAACATACACATAAAATATCACACCCATCATCAACACAACTACAAGAAATGATCCATACCTATGAGCATCCAAATATAAGAAATATAACTATATATCATGCACATCATCAACATACACATAAAATATCACACCCATCATCAACACAACTAATAGTTCCCATATCATATTATCTATGTTCTCATACAAATGTGTCTTCAAATACATCAAAGCACTCATGAGTAAATCCACTCTATAGAGCATACACACAACTAAAAAGGTGCCCCTAAGGTATTTGTCTCCTATATCTATCCTCTTAGCCTATCCTTCTCTATGGATATGTTCCACTCATATCTACCACCCTGAGGTGATCCATGTCTCAATCCTTGTCAAGGTCACTCCTCCTCTCTACCTATATCCTTTCTCAATGAGCTAGATCTATCACTGCTACTCCCCAAAACACCTACATTTAAATATTAAAAAAATGTTTAATAAATCATACAACATTGATTAAAACTAACTAAACTCTAATGATATTAAATCTATTTTCCTCCAACATTACAAAAAAAAACTAATTGATCTAGTTGAAGGAGATCCACATCAAGATATAGTGAAAAATTATGGCATAACAATTATATATATTTTTAACATATATAATATGTATGGTTGGATTAGTGAGATATTTATAACAAGTATGCAATAAAGTTAAACTTTATTAGATTTGATTCTTAATATGAGATATTTATTTTGCTTCCCAATCTATAATTTTTTTATGTTATTGGCTATATAATTGAAATTCATTTATGTTAACAACTATTAGATTAAATATTTTTATCCTCAATTATTTTCAAATAATTTTATACTTTAATCTTTGTATTCTTATTCTTTCTTTCATCGTTTCATTTAAAATTTGAACCATTTAAGGATGCTATGTTATAGATTATAGTTGTCTTCCAATTCTTTTAAATTGTTGTAAATATTATTGATGAGTAGATGAATTATTACAAGTTCTATTTTAGATTTGTATTCTCTTTATCTAGATATATTATTTACCAAAGTCTCATTGTTTTTTTAGGTGTACTGTATATATATATATATATAAGATGGAAAATGCAGATCATGTTCCACTTGTGCCAGATTCTTTGATTGCAAATACTAGTAATGAGATAAAAAAAATTGAGAGATTCATTAGCATAGGGTGCAAACCCAGGGATATATAGTGAACCATGCATGTTAATATTACATAGTCTAGAAAAACTAAAAGATGAACTTGAGAGGACTAGTGCATATTCGGATAGAGTGGCTACATTATTCTTTTTCCCACGTAACAGGGAAAGAATTTACATGGTGATGTTTCCTTAAGTAAAATTTTAAAGATAGTGTCACCAAAGAAATGATAAAAGCCACTTGTTTTCCATTTATCAAAATATTATTGTAGGTTAGGGGATACCAGGTCACTAGATGTGTCGATCATGCTATGGCCTCATTGATCTACCCACGATTTCTCGCAGCACATGGTCTATACCCAAACAATGACCAGATTCCATTGTATTTTGTTTAGCAGTTATATGTTGAGGTCCATTTGGGCCTCAAAGTTAACTACCTGGACATTCCACCATATGCTAGTCAGGGGCATGGTAGGATTGTTGATAGGCCCACCTATCGTCGAGCAGATAGACCACCCCCAGTGTTTAGGGTATTGTTTGGTGACAGGTCTCTTGCTCTCACCCCAGCTCTAGCCCCCATAGCAGATGAGGTTGTCGTTGCTTCCCAAATGGAAGAAATTGACACTGTAGGTGACATTGCGACTGCCACCACTAGGATATTTGATGATCATGTAGGTTAGTATTTGATATCCAGACATTCCTGATCCACACCATTTTCAGCACAGTGGACCACCATGGATCCTTTTACAGTGGCTGGCATCCCTACTCCTACATAGCTTGATGCACTTACAGGAGATATGTCACGCATGACTCTTCATTATTTGGCTGAGGACCTGTTGGAGGAATATGCCCACATTGCATCGGACAATGGGATCGGTATAGAGCATGTTAGAGACCATTTGAGATGCAGAGGTCGTTCAGTTCCAGGAGCCCATCACTCTCAGCCGAGCACTAGTGCACATCAGGATCCACCTACAGTTCATACGCCAGCTGCACAGACTATGGGTTTTACTGATATGTTGATTGGTTCTGGTTCATCATCACCGATGCCATCTCACCTTCATAGTCCTCTACATTCATCATTTATGGCACAACATGGGATAGATCAGATGGATGCAGATGTTGATTTGTCACTTGATCGTTTGGTGCATATGGTGGAGGCGACTGTTTCAGAGGACTTAGGTCATCCGATATCAAATGATGTGCATGTATGTGTGCATGTGCATGTTTCAATTCTTTTTTCATTATTTTTATAAAAAAAAATTAACTAGAGATATTCATGTAAGTTGATATATATGTGTATATATATTGTTACAAGTGGACATACCTCATATCACTCCTAGCCTTGGTCCAGATCGTGTGCATGATCGATGTGACTTTGTGGATGAATCTGCTATCAGTGGACATGTGAGTTTTACATTTTTATATAATCACACGTGTATATGTACATGCAATATATTTATGTATGCATAGATCTAGATTGATATTTAAAAATACAAGGTCATTTAAAAATAATTTTCAAAAAAATTATTTAATATAAATTATATGTATTTAACACATCTTGTACACAATTTTATTTGCAGGGCTCAACACATCCATCAGAGCAGGACCGTTCTCATTCAGATGGACATTCGTGTAGGAGTAGACATTCATATTAGGCCATGCATTCTAGATTTATTATCTTTACCACATGTATTTGATTATATGATGATCTTTAATAATATTTGATAGTTGATGATCTCTAACTTACATTTGCTTATATGATATACATACATTTACTTATTTGTTGATCTTTAGTATTCGACATTTGATGATCTTTAATTTACATTTTGTTTTTATGATATCTACATATATTTTCTTATATGATATATACATACATTTGCCTCTTTGCTTATAATATGTGTTATGTTTATATGTATTGAATCCCTTTACATATGTGTACATGTGTTTGCTTATGTTTTAAACATGTTTACACATAATATATGTATGCATTTGCTTTAAATATTCAATATACATACATGTTTTCTTATTTTATGATCTCTTACAACTTACATTTCCTTATATTCAATATACATTTGATCTCTAGTAGAATTTTAGGGAAATCAATGCCACTTTATAAGTAAGTTCATTCATGTTGATCACAATAAATATTTTTTTTAAAATGACTTAAACAACATGAACCATTGAGTTTAGAACAATATATAATCTTTTTGAAAAGTAACTTGAAATTCAATTCAAATTATATCGAGCTATTATACATTTTTTACAAGTAACTTGAAATTCAATTCAAATATAATTAAGAAAATTTAATTCAAATTATACCTCTGTTATACATTTTTGACAACTAACTTGAAATTCAATTCAAATATAATTAAGAAAATTCAATTCAAATTATACCTCTAATATACATTTTGACACTTTAACAAAATTCTAAAATTACTAGATATGTTGTGCATACCTATGAATTAAATAACAACAAACTCCACAATGAAATAACATGTTTGTTTACTACTTGATTCATTTAAAATAGGATCTAAGTTCTTCCATGTACACTTGAATAATTTTGAGGGATTCACTTGGGCCTTGA
>VDFB02109586.1:0-33107 GCA_007258455.2 Sequoia sempervirens
GAGAATCTATGTGTTCTATAATGGAGGACCAGGTGTCCTATAATGGAGGACGATCTGTCCTATAACGGAGAACCTTTTGTCTTGTATAATGGAGGACCTGGTGTCATATAATGGAGAACCTTTGTGTTCTATAATGGAGGACTAGGTGTCCTATAATGGAGAACCTGTGTGTTCTATAACGGAGGACCAAGTATCCTATAATGAAGAACCTATGTGTTCTATAATGGGGGACCAAGTAGTCCCAAGGAGGCCAAAGGGGTACTTGCCTTTGTCTGAAAGGGTACTGCCTTTGGGCCTAGGAGAGTTGGGTCACCAAGACACCCATTTTAACCTCACACCTCCATCATGGTGAATAGAACCTTCCAAGGATGTTAGAGTACTTTGTGATTGAATTAATGATTGGTCAATAGTTTATTAATAGCTAATTATGGCAAACTACTAACTATTATTGTTGTGATAAATGATTCCATTCTACTAATCAATTTGATTATGGTAAATGGTTCTAATTTATGTGCAGGACTTCAATCAAGGTTACAATTAGGTGAAAAGTATTTTCTAACTCATTTGTTTATTTGGAAATTAAGGATTTAGGGAAAATTTAGGGCATTCCCAATTAGGGGACATTACATCTAGATGAAGGGTAGTAAATTTTATAGCTTCCTCTTCATACATAGTGTTAAGTGAAAAGTATGTGCAACTTTTGAACTCAAGCATGAGTTGTGTATTTGTTTGATCCATCATAAGAGGGAATGATGAACTTACCGAATCTGAATTGCAGGTCTCTATGAGACTAATTTTTATTTTGCCTTCTTTCATTCTTTTGTCCACTTTTCATTTTTAGATTGTGGAAATTGGTGAGACATTTTTGCATGAAATGCTTGTCCAAGAGTTTTGTATTCATCAAAATAAGTTTCGAAGCTGTCTCTCTCCTAGGCTTCTTGTTCCTTTTCTTCAGTGTTCCACGAAGTTTTGGGGACAGGGATGGGGGGACGGCAGGGGACATGTCTCAAGGACACGGGGACAAGGGGTTCTAAGTTTTGGGGGCGGCCCCGGGGGGTGGCGGGGGGGGTGGGGTGAGCGGCGGGGGAGTGGTGCGCTGAAATACATATAGTACTTGAAAATTAGTTATAAAAAGATGTATAACTGTAGAAGCCTAAGGAATAAATAAAGTTTAGAGTTTAAACACATAGCAATGATTTCATTGAACTAGTGAATATTGAATATTGCAATATTGCAGGATATGCACAAGATTGAAAAATTTAAAATTTAAAATGCTCTGCCTCTGGTAGAACATATCTGCAAAATGTGGAAGCACAGGCAAGGCATGTGAATTGTTTGATTGAATGCAATCATGCATTCAATCAAATAGTTCACATGCCTTGCCTATGCTTCCACATTTTGCAGACATGTTCAGTATTCTACCCAGCAGTTATGAAATCAGAAAATCAGAAAATGTGAAAGCCAGTGGCGTGGATGGGGAGCACGAGCAAAGGAATTTCATTGTATTCCATGAGCTGACATCGCTGAGGCATTTTGTTTAAACAATTCCTGCCTTTCATTGCCCCATCATGCTACGGGGCTATTTTATTTGATTTTTGAATGAAAAAAGAAAAACCTAAGCGCTCTTGTAAACTAAATACGGTAATGCAGGCAGCCAATGGCCTTTGAATCTCCGCTGCTTTCACCTCTAGCTCCTCACAAATCTGTCTTGGAGTCGTTTCAAGTCTCGGACTATCACGCGTACGGGAAAGAAAATGAAAAGTAAAACAAAATGAAAAATTTCAATGATATACTATAGTAGACTTTGACTTAAGTCAACTCATTAGGGTAACAAAATAGTATTAAAATTTTAAATTTTAAATTTAACTTTGTTTTTTAGATTTTTTTTTTTAAAATCATTTTTTTAATACATTTTTTATGGGGGATGTCGGAGACTTGGAGATGTCCAGAAGACTCAGAGATGCCTGGAAGTCTCCTCTGAAGAAACGTTTAGGGGATGATGGCGAAATGGGGGGATGGTAGGGGGATGGTGGTGGGAGGTTTCCTAGGTGTCCTCGTGTCTCGGAAACGTCCCTTTCTCGGGTTCATCTACTTTTTTTTTGGGGGGGGGGGACGCATCCCCATGGAATTGTGCTTTTCTTCAGGTTCTATTTTACTCTATAAGAACTTAGGCTAGAAACGTTTAGATGCGGAACCTGCAACTGTTCAGTTATTTGTAGCAGCAGTAGCACTTCCTTCACCTGTAGGGGCTTCTGAAGGCCTTGGACCATTTAAATTGTGCATTGTTTGTAACAACTATGCCATAAGATTTGTCATTTATTGTTGACTCTAACTCATATTGAGATGGCAATATACTGGATATCAATATTTTTCTCCCATTTCTATTTCTTCAATTTCTTCTCTTTAATCCTGCAATTTTCTCTACTGTCTTTGATAAAAAATTTCTTTGTCATGGGGCTGCATTAAAATTTGTCAGCTCTAACTGTGCAGACTGGCAAGATTATGCTTTCATGCCACTGCAATAACACTCCTGAAATTTCATAAAATATGCATTTTTTTGTATTCTATAATAGTATGCAATATTTAGCAGCAAGAAAACTCGTCACAACATATGAACATTAACACTTTATATGAGATTTCTGTATTAAAGCCATTTGGAGATTGATAATATTGATATAAGGATAGTAGTGTTGGTGTCGTTTATCATCCATAGAGACACCACCGGAATAAAATGTCCAAAGACACTCTATCCTCTCTTGAAAAACCACCGTGTATGCTAAGATTGCGAGAAGATCATATGGCGATTCCAAGGTTTCTTTTGTCAGGTCTTGACATGTGGATAAGCTCAATGGGCATTGTGATTTGCTGGTAATAAACAAGGGGACTTACGTTGAAGGAATTTTCACAAGTTTGGGACTTAGGCGGATTTATCATTAAAGGCTTTCTCTTCGGTCGGACTTCAATTTGGATCTCAAAAAATAGCAAAAAGGATAAGGGTTTAGGAGGTCTATTCTATGCCTAAGAATTCAAGAGACAATAAAGATCCGGTGAAGGGGATAAACCACACTTTGTTTCGCCTCCTGCTGGACAACATACGCAAAGTGAGTGCAATCTTCAAAGGGTGTGATAATGATTTTCAGACCTCGAATGAGGCTGAAGTTAAGCTTCCACGATTATAAGCTCAGGCTAACTTTACGCATCGAATGCAAATCATCCATTTGAAGAAAGTATGAGCAATACTTCACCATTGAATCGATACGATCAATCTCTCATTCACTTAACCAACTTTCAAAGCAAATTCTATTTAATCTAATTCTAACTTTAATCTATGGCGGAAGAAGATATGCAACCTCGCTTACTATTTGACAATAAAAGTTATTCAAAGCAAATCATGCATAAGAGCTTTTATTATTTGAAATAGTCTCAATGCAACAATCTCATACTCTGTCTCCACACCAATGAAAGTGAGAGATCATCAGTTTATATAGAGTTTCAAAAATCAAATGAAGGGCCGAGATTAAAACAATATCAACGGCCAAGATTATTACAACCCAACCCTAATTAGGGTTGCCCAAAATAACATGAGTCATCAATCAGTAAACTATCAGTAAAGAGGCAGTTGAAGCTATTATCAAGGAGAGGCGTCCTTATCCTTCTGAGCAGCATTGCATTCGACGAACCTGGACACGACCGCAATGACCTCCATCGTGACGGGTGGCAGCATGCTAATCCGGAATTCCAATCCATCTAAGTCCTCAGCACATTTGGCGAAGGTGCTTGCCCAATCCGCCTCCTGCTTCACAAAATCATTTCGGATGGTCAAGAGACTCACCACTTTCGCGAAGTCCCGTCTCAGAATTGGTCCAGTGGTCGAGAAGAAAATCTCTTGAACCTTACGTTTCAACCTCTCCAGCTGCATGTCGTTCTCCCGGACAATCTCACGGTCGAACACTTCTGCAGCTGTCATATAAATCCTCTCCTGGATTTCTTTGACCTGCTCTTCAATTCTGAGCCCATCTTCTCTTGCCCTCTCCACAACCTCTCTTCGTATAGTCACTGCCCAAAACCAATGGTGAAAATCATATGCTGCTCCTGCAGCAATCACCCTTCTTTCAACCAACTCTTCTCTTGGAGTGCCTTTCAAGACCCTAAGGCTTGGAATAAGCCTCTCCTGCATGTCTAGAATACATTCCCATGTCTCTGCCATATCAACAAGTCTGGAAAGAAAAGAAGAGGTCCGCCCATAGGCAAGTGCCAGTTTCTCCATGAACGAGGCTGCTTCAGTGCCCTCGCTCACCATCTAGTCCTGAGCCTCCTTGGCTGTGACCATTCCATGCTCTACATCCTTGGTCACCTCCTGCGATGAATTGAGGAGAGGAGGAGCTACCGCATTACCCTAATCAAGTGGCTGAGTCAGATGCCGTATGTACTCCTTTAGGCGTTCAACCTCCCTTTTATACTCTTTCTTCTTAGCCACTTCTTTTTCCAATCTCGCTTTGATGGTCGAGACAGAATTATCTAGTTCCTCCACTTCTTGATCCTTTGAGGTTGGGCCAAGATCTACAGTGGTTATGGCATACTCTTGAGGAGTAATCTCGTCTTGTGGCTTGTCCACTGTGGGTACTGCAATGTGTACGGAACGGCTGCCTGTCTCGTTCCTTTGAATGGTAGAGAATTTCTTGAACGGTTTCTTGATTGCAACTTGCTCCAACCTTGCCAAGAAATCAGCAGTATCATCCTCCTCTTGGGCTTCTGCAGGTACCTAAATCTTCATCCTCTCTATCAGCCAATCTGGAATGGTCGGTTGCTCAATTCCATCTTCTACCTAAACCTCTTCCTCATTCAGAACATCCACAACCTCTCTGAGAGCGGAAATCATTCCCTCCTCGAAGTCATTATTCCGGACTTCTATCTCATTGTCTGAACCAAGTATTTTCGTGCCTGTAGGTGACGAGGGAATACCATCATCCCAGCTGAATAGGTTCATTGTTCTCTTCACCGAGCCTTAGGAGGTACAATTATTTCCACTGGGACTCATCTATAGTAGCCACCGGCTGCATTAATATTCGGGATCTTTGCCGAGGCAGGATGAACCTCCCTTACGCGCACGATAGGCTCTTGGAACTGCTTCCTTCCTCTTCTCTCAATTTCAACCCAAATCTTGATAGGATACGGCATTAGAAGAATCTGATTACGACTGCTTTCATTGAATGTAGTGGCGTTATTCTTTATGTCATCGGGCATAATGGAATTAGCCCCACCATTAGAGTATTTGACCGGTATCAAATGCGTTGCTTCAAGTCTGGCGTGCTTTCGGAGCTCGACCATCGCGGGAGGAAAGTCGACTCTCACCGAGCGTGGGTGGATGTAGTTCCCCATCGTCCACACGCAGGCTGATGGGGCCTTGACAAAACTCAATTGCCCTCATGAAGTCAAGCTGGCATTACGGACCATAATCTTCTTCGACTTCATATTCATGGCGGCATTTGCCGAGGAAGTCTTCCAGCTCCACTTTCACATTACTTGTACCTTCTCCCCTCTACTGTCCGAATATTATGATGTGGGTCAAAGTTGACCCTAGACTTGTAGGCTGTAAATGGATACCACTGGATCTCCAACCTTGCACTCTCAGCTGCCTGCGCTAATGGACAGGACTCCAACATACTCCCGATAAAAAATGGGAATGTAATAGATGCCTTCTTGGTTGGCCTCTGGATGTTTTGATACTCCTCTAGCTGTCTTAGGACCTCGAGCAAAATCATCCGATTTGTCGGATAGATGGGCAACTTATAGGGATTTCCAGTAAATCCCTGGATCCTGACATACGTAAATTTAGGAAACTGGATGAACCAGGATCCGTATTTACTGATCAAACTTTTCGCCTCATGAGTCAGCCTCTAATGCACTCCCCCTTGAAGTGTTATGGTAATGTGCATTAAGAAGGCATCATGCACCCTTCTGAAATGAGACTTCTCCTTCAGCTGGAGTTGTGGGTAGCAGTCATAAGGTCTGAGCTCGTTTTCTCCGCTGCCAACTTTGCCTTTGCAGATTAGTCCTGGATATTTATATGTCCTGGCCAATAAGTAGACGACATACGAGCTCATGTGAAAAGACTTAGTCTCTTCTAGATTGATCAACTGCTCGTGGAGATTGTCACTTATCATTCATGACCAATTGAACATTTTTACGCCAGAAGTGATTTCATCTATGAAGTAGTACATCCAGCTCTCGAAAAATGTACCTTGAGGGTTGCCAGCTATTCTATTTAGCATCAAGATGATGTCTCCATAATCTTCGTTGAAGTCTGTCCGGCGCGGCCTCTTAGGCATCTTCTTTATTGACGGTTTAGGCTTGTTAACATTGGTGGCGCATAGATCTGGCTGACTGTCATACAAATGCTTAGCCTCTTCCTTGGTCTTATAGACAGTACGAGAATGCACTGGGATGCCAAAGGTTTCTTGAATTACCACCTCGCTCAAGTGTGCCAAAATCTTGCCATCAGGTGCAACGATCTGCCTCTTCTGAGCATCATAGTGGAGAGCACATTCCACCATCAATTATGCACAATCCATTGCAGGCGGGAACCCAACTGCCTGAAAAATTCCATTCCTTACTATCCGTCTGGCTATCGGTGTTGGAAGTCCATTTTGTCCATACATTCTTTTCTTAAACTCTTCGAAGTCGACATGTCCCAGATCAGTGTCAGCAACATTTTTCCACTTAGAATTTATTTTAGACTCTCGCTGGACACCTTTGCTGGCGAACTTCATTTTCGCCTTCTTTGATGGTTCGCCTGCCGTGGTCGTCAACCTGCAGTCCAAAAGATTAACATTAATACAAAGACCTTTTAAAAAATAATTTATTCCAGACCATGGGTTCGAAAATTTACTTTCAGCTAGTTAAATAATTAAATTGCTGCAAAAAAGCAAGCTAAAAGTAAATGGATGAAGTAAAAATTTTGGCCAGAACTTTTGCTAAGATGAAGAGACAGAAGAAGAATGGCGAATCTACTTGACTGAACATCAAACCTCAGAAAAAGACTGCCGGCTACAAATCAGATTTAACTCTGATAATTTACTCAAAAAGCAAGTGAAGTGTGCCCCTCTTGCACTAAAGAATTCGACTTTCAACAAATAAATCTTTTCCTTTCTCGAAAAACTCTCCTTCAGCATAAAACTACTTCTTCCTCTAGGAAATTCGATCTTGCCTTCTGGACAATCAACTGCCTGATAATTTCGAGAGAGATCAAATTTCTCTTCAGCTGTGCCTGTGAAAAATGAGTTGCTGACACTCATTATAATGCTGAAGAGTTTAATTCATTTTAGCAACTGCCTTTTCTTCTCTTGATCTCGATTTGTTTTTACTTGTTCAAACAGGCAAGTTTCCTTTATTTTTCGAAAAGAATCCGTGTCGAGCTTACCCAGGCAAATCTCATTGATCTTCAAAAATTCGATTTTTGCTTAAATGTTTATCTTTGATTTTTCGAATTTTGAAAGAAAACATTAAATATTTAATTAAATTTGACCTTTCAAGTTTTAAATCAATGGCGAATTTAATTTTGCCCGTCGGATTTTATCTTTGGTCGGCACCAATTATTTTCTTCCGAAACATCTCTAGCAAACTTTATTTTGTCCAAGGTCATTTAAATTTCTAAGTAGTGGAAATAAATTATTAAAATATTTTAATTTATTCCAACCCGTTCGTTTTAGACCCATGGCTATTTTGATTTTCTCTTCATTTTCTTTGGCTAAAAGTTTATTTTCCAATTTTATTCCCAATTTCGTCTAGCCAAGTCAAAATTTAAGCCATTCCGTCGACAATTGTTATGCCAGATCCTTATTTTTCTTTGCCATGGCGAACTTTTAATTGCACTGAGCTTATTTTCTTCTGCCAAAGTCAATTTTTTCTTGCTCGGACAAATTTTCCTAGGCAAAATCCTTGTCTGGATGTCTTTATCAGGCGAATTTCCTTGACGCTTGACAAATTTCTATCTCTTCTGGCCAAGGGCGATCTCCCCTTTCTCTTTGCCTTATGCATTTTCCTCTGGCCAAATTTGTCAAATTTATAACATTTTCTCCAGACATCCATACTTAGGCAATTTTTAAATTTCTCTTCCATTTTCATGCTAGGCACACTCCATTTTACCATTGTCCTAGGCGGACTTCCTTAAGTCTTTTCCATCTCCATCAAGACATGGCGAACTTTCCATAGCACTTGCCCTTCAAACTTAGCACTTTACCTCTTGAAAATGTCACCATACTTGGTCAAAATTTCGATTTTCCACCTTTTTAGGCCTCTATGCTTAGGCAAATTTTTGGATTTTTCTTTCTAGGCACCAATACTAAGTAAAATTTTCAATTTTTTCTCTTTCCACATGACTAGGCGGACTTTCCAAGGCATCTTCCAAGTCAAGGTGGACTTTAGAGGCATCTTGGATAAGTGGGGCGAACTTTAGATGAGTCTAGACATCTTCCCCTTGAGCATGGCGGACTTCCAAACCTTTTGGCACTTACCTTAACACTTTACCTCTTGGAAATGTTACAACACTTAGCCAAAATTTCGATTTTCCACCCTTTTAGGCTCTTGTACTTAGGCTACTTTTCAAATTTTTCTTTCTAGGCACCCAACACTTAGTGAAATTTTCAATTTTTTCTCTCCCACATGACATGGCGGACTTCCCAAGAGATTGGACAAGGTGTGGCGGAGTTTAGAAGGTCTTGGACATCATCCCCTTGAGGCTGGCGGACTTTAGAGGAGGCTAGGACAAGGTAAGGCGGACTTTAGAGAGTCTTAGACATTGCATCCTCAAAGCTGGCGGAGGCATCCTTCCTTCATGGCTAGCGGACTTTCCTTGCTTCCAGACATTCCTTCCTTTGACCCTCCTTTCAAGGACCTTCTTCATGGTGGCGAATTTCTCAGACTTAGCCAGATTTTCATGAATTTCACTCTTTTTGGGTTGATTTTTCTCTGATTTTGCTCAGATCTGACTGATTCTGGACTGATTTTTGATGATTTTGATGTTTTCAGTCTGATTTTCTCATGCTTTTTTACTGATTTTTTTATGCTTTTTGCTTGCTTTTCCAGATTTTTCACTGATTTTTCGATTTTCTCTTTGATTTTTCAAGTGATTTTTTTATTTTTTTGGTTGATTTTTGGATAGAAAGATAGAAAGTTGACTCGGGTTGACTTTCCAAAAATAGAAATTTCTAAAAATAGAAAAACAAAATCCCTAAAAAATAGGGAACCCTGTTTGGTCCAAAAATGCCAAAAATGAAAAAGCGAAAAAGCAGATTCCCTAAAAAGTAGGAAGTCTCAGAATTGGCCGAATGAACAGGCGATCTTCGTTTCCTGGGCCTGAGTGCTTCCATGGCGTCTATGCTGATTCAAGCATGGATTATTGACTTGGCTTGGGTAACTCTCGACAAACTGACTTGAAACTCTCAATAAGGTGACCTCACGAAACCGTTGCAAGGAGACAAAACCCTAAAAACAAGCAGACAACTGGGGGTCCCCATTGGCGATGGGGCGATGTGTGAAAAGGTCACAACAAGTAGGAAATTCTCTTATAAGTTATATATATTTTTCAAAAAATCTAAATTGAATATTGATGCTACAACATAACTATGTTTTCATAAAATGATATCAAATGAAATTACATACATAAATATGGCTGTTATACCAACCTGAGTTTTGGTGATTGATGATGGTTTTGAGTTTGGTTGTTTGACCACTCATAAAATGAACACTTAGTACCTTGCAAATATTTCTGCCCCACCAAGTAGGTATAGGGTCCCAAGTCACAATGTTTCATAAGAAATCTACATGTACACCAACTCCAAAGTTACACAGCCAACAAGCAATATGGAGCTCAATAATATTGAAAGTCCCACCACCCTTTTGTCTTGTATGATGCATAAATTAATATGGTGTATCATCCAAGTCCTACCACCCTTCTGTTTTGTATGATCTACAAATTAATATGGTATATCATCCAAGTCCCACCACCCTTTTGTTTTGTTTTTATTTCCTAGAAAGATCTTGTACATGGTAATGAATCGGTTTGTACACACCAATTGATGCAATTTTTCTTTGGGCATCTGTTGCATTTCTCATCCAAGCCCCCTAATAACGGCTCATAAATCTATGGGTTCTTGGACTTTCCATATGTATGAGTTTATGTTCTTTTGTGTATATGCATGTATGGCATTGGTCTTGATTATATCATAGTCACAACTTATATAATGAGACTTAAAACTAAAACAAATACTTTCATGAAAACAATGCCTTTAGTTTTAAGTTTTAACTAAGCACTTCCATGTATACACATATACATCTTCCTGTCAGAAAATGCCCATAAGAGTCTGCATAAATTCTTTGATTGTAGGAAGAAAATGATTTTGAAGAAAATAATAAATCTTAATTTTCACACTAATCCTTTTGAATTTCATCCTGTTATCATTTGCAGATGTTTACAGATGCAGGTCAATATGCAATAAGGTTTGGAAATACTGACTCAAGTGCCAAAACTGGCCTAGCTGAACAGGTGTGCCTTAGCCTATGATTCTTGTGCATTGGGTTTTTTTGGGATTTGTGCATGATTGTACCTTTGGGTTTTTTATTGTTTAGATTGTATCTTGCTGACCTTTTATAATTTCTTTTGGATCAGATACATGAGTTGGATGTGTATCGTCCATTGAGTTTGTCAGAAAGAGCAGTAACAGTTGCTCTTGCTGTGTCACTGGATAATGACTACTTCTCTAGACATAGTGGCTGGTAAGCTTGAAAATACCATATTTTAAGAAGTATAATCTATGGAAAACCGTATGGGAAGAGCTACAGAGAGGCATTTTACTAATATGAGGGAACAAAATAATGTGTTCTAATTTTACAGAGAATTGTGCTTTTACATTATTTCATCTTTTTATTTGTGTTTGAGAAAGGGCATCTGTTAATGTATAGAAAATATTCTTGTCCTCCTATCAATTGTAAATCAGCTCCTCACTTTAGTTTTATCTTAACTACTCTTGACCAAAAGCAGAAAGCCAGAGGAATACTTTTTACTCTAAGTTACTGGTTTGGGTACAGGTTCAGATATGGGTATGGGTATGAGAATTTTTTATTTCCTTTGGGATGAGTACGAGAATATATATATATATATATATATAGACATGTTCAAAATTATAAATTTAATTATAAGAACAATGATATTCATTAGACATAAATGATAAACTATTAAATCTAATTGCCGATAAATAGAATATTTAAATACCTCATATAATCATATTCACAATTTGCAAAAATGTAAATACTCAAGTCTTAAAATGTCATTACACATTGAAAATTCAAATTACAATGAATATTTAATTTAGTAGTCTTCAAATTCGTCTTCATCAAAAGCATCAAGGTCATGGTCCACGTTTGGTTCAATTTCATTTAAACCACTATCAATTGGATTGCCACTCCCACTAAGTGCATCATCGTCATCTATAGAAGCTCCAAGTTGGCAACTGTAGCATCTAAATCAGCACACTTAGGGACTAGATCCCAATTCTTTGTCACACCCTCATTGTATTCAAGTTTCTTATGTGAAAAGGGATGAAGGTTGGAGTGTACATAGACCAAATCCTCTGCTTTTTTTTGCACCCAAATGATTGTGCTTGACCGAGTGGATGGAGGAGTATGTATTTCAGTTCTGCTCAGCTGAAGAAGAACTTGCAACCTGTTGAGTATGCATACAACATTTAGTATTTAATTTTACTTGACGATAATATGTAGCATAATAGCATTGAATGAAAAACGAAAAAATAAATAAATAAAAGGATACATACTTGGGAGAGTATTTTAATTGCAAGAGGCTGCAAGTAATTGGAGCCTTGACCATGTAGATGCCACCACTCGTTAGCATTTTTCCTATATTTGTTACAAGAGTGGAAACATCATGATGTTTTGAAGATATGAATTGGCCAAACTCGCTCAAGACAATACTTTGGATATCTTCATCTGACAATATCTTTCTAAATGCAGCCTTATAGCCAACAGCAACCTGCCCCATACCTATATGGTGCCACCCTCCTCGACAATGAAAGCACCTCTTTGCTATAATACTTTAGTGACAAAGCAAATGCTAAGAGAGGTAAAGGGGTGGTCATCTTGTTCCAATGGTCAACAATAATCTTTTGTACAATTTTGAAAAATGTTTCTATTGGGTCATGTTCCTTGGCATCTATTATTGTTCTTATTTTCTCCAGCATAGAATCCATGGCATCATAAATTTCACCCAAACATGGGCGATCAGTATTAGCATACCTAATCATGCTCATAATGGGCTTGGTGAAATTTAAAACATATTCCACATGAGCCCACCACTCATTATCTAAGATCATTGCTTTTATTTTTTGGGCTCTTTTGGTGCTTGCTTGTGTCCATACACTCCACAAGCTGTTGATGACCTTAGAACTCAAGGTCTCTCACACCTTCACAAGTCGTCTTGAGACGATTGTGTGAGATGTAAATCAAGTATTGACAACCTAACATAGTATAAAAGTACATGTCACAAATCAATAATGAAAAATAAAAATAAAAAAATAAAAAAATAATATTAAAAAATCAAATTTAAATTACCTTCAACAACTCCAACTTGGAGAAGGTCTTGAAGATGGCTTGTGACATATAATGAGTAGTCACAAACATTTGGATCTCCTCGCCCTCTGCGTAGATTTGTTTGACCCACTCAATTTGAGTGCCAATCTTTTGCATTATCAAAGTGAGTGGAATGCATATGGTGTCCAAAAAATGTGACCATATCTAGACTCCATTATAGACCCAACTACCCTTCAATTTTAACATTGTTCGTTATGACTTGGACAACACTTTCAGACCCCACCATTTCAATGGTTTCTATGAGGATATTGGCAATAATACTTATATTTTTTTTTCCCTTCACAATCAACTGCCTTCAAAAACATCACCCCTTTAGGGGACACTGCCATAACATTGATCAATTGTCTATTTTTTCAATCTTTTCACCATCAGAAATGACAAACACACTTGTTTTGACCCACGTATCCTTGATTACTCTCAATGCTACCTCTACTGAAGATTTCTCCTTTGCCAATAAGGTGGTTCACACCTTTTCATACCCAGGACTAGCATAATCAGAAGTTGTATTAGAAATGGCTCTCACTATTTCCCACCAATAAGGTGATCTAACAAGGTTGAAAGGAAACCCATTGCCATAAATGCAACGAGCAATGCTCTGATCTGCAATCTCCATTTTTGAAGTCTTTCTCCAATGGGCCTCTTTTTCGTGTAGCCAAAGTATTATCTCCTTTAGAAGATTGTGCCATTTCCATGAAAGGATGTGGGCCAGCCGGTTGTGATAAGCCACTAGGAGGTCTTTGCAAGCTTCTGTTGGTAAGAGGATGTGCCATAGACTTTGATTTTTTGCATGCCTTGTTAACCTCCTCTTGTTCTTTAATATAAGCCAATATTTTGTCTTTTGGCAACCCTTTTTTATTTGGCCCGTAGCAAACTTTTATTCCTTGTAAAGGAATAGCGGATAAATGAGCTTTCACTCGAAAGTACGAGCTCTTATATGTAGTTCCACATTGGCTACAATGCCAAACAAAACCCCCATTACTAGGAATTTGTTGAATCTTTGTCGTATGTCGCCAAAGAGGTGATGGGGATGGCTCATATTTCAATTGACTCTTTGCATCTATGCCAACTGAAGCAGAATTACCGACCATTCTATATGAAGTTATGAACCTAAAATAAATAAAAACATTAAAAATTAACACAACTATTTTTTTTTTAGAAAAATTGGGCATCATAACCCCCTTATTTTGCATAAAAAGTTCTTTAAAAGATTCAAAACTTACTTTAAAAAACTTGAGTTTTTTTGAAAAAACTTGAAAAATCTTCAAAAAAATTATTGAAAACTTGAAAAAAAAGGAAAGATTCACTCACCTTCGATGGTTAGATTTTCTTAGTGCAACTATTCCTCCCTTGTTTTTGTAGCTTGAACTCCTTCATAGCTCTCACCTTCAAAAAATTAGAGAAAACGTTCAAAAATCAACTATTTCAGCTTGGAGGCAAAAAATGTTGTTTTTGCTCTTTTGAGTTTGCAAAATGAGTTTGATTAGGTCGGCCAAGGTAATATAAGTCACTTTTTGCACTTTATTAGGTTTAAAATTGTTTAATTTTAATGTTTTTTGCACTTTATTTGGCTCCTCTTGCGCGGGTCTACCTGGGTACAGCCCGAGTTTGGACCCATAATGGACTTGTACATAAATAAGGGAATGGGCCCTTCAGTGATTTATCCCCTATGAATAAATAATCTAATGCATAAGTATATTTTATTTTATTTATCATAATTATACACATTTGCATAACGGTCTTAATTGATAATGTAATAAGGGAATGCTTATCTACAAAGCAGAAAATTACATAGATCAAAGAAACACAAATGTCTTCTTCACTGTCATATGCAATGTTTCAAGAACTCACCCCATCCCCGAAGGGATGAAATGTTTCAAATATTGCCTGTTGTATGGCAGCAGGAAAAGCCTTCCGTCTAAATGTGAAAGAATATAGGAATTCTCTCTTGCAACATCATGGATTTGGAATGACCCTAGCCAAAGGGAGTCAAATTTTCCATGCATTCCCTTAGACTTGTGTCTCTTGTCCCATAACAGGACCTTGTCTCTAATCTCGAAGTCTTGCTGACGAGCCTTCTTGTCGAAGATCTTCTTCACTCGCTCCTGGTACTGAGTGATTTTATCAACTACCTCCACCCTCTCCTCTTGTAACTTCATTAAGCACAAGATGCGTTTCTCAATGGGATCCTTGAATTCTTCATCTTCTATTGCGGATGCCAATTGCAAGGCGGACAACTCTAGAGTGATAGGCAATACAACTTCTGTGCCATATAAGATAGTGAAGGGGGAAGTGTTGATAGCTCTCTTGGGCGTGATTCTGTTAGCCCAAAGAGCATCGTACAACTTTTTGTGCCAAGCCCGTTGATTGGAATCAACCATCTTGCGCACGATCATGACAATGTTCTTGTTAGATGACTCGGCTTGTCCATTGCCTTGTGGATAGAAATCTGAAGAATGGGACAATAGGATGCTGTAGTCAAAACAAAATTCTACCAACTCCTCTGATGAGAAGCTTGTAGCGTTGTCGGTTATGATCTTTCTTGGTACCCCAAAGCGCTTGATGATGTTTTCTTTGAGGAAGTTGCACACGACTTCGGAAGTAGCTTGCTTTGTAGGAATCGCCTCAACCCATTTGGCGAAGTAATTTGTCGCCGTAAGGACAAACATGTACCTTACTGGAATGTGGGTTGATGGTTCCTACGAAATCTATGCCCCATTGCTGAAATGGAGCATCTATCACCATTGGCCTTAGGGGAAGGGCTGCCAGCTTGAGTTTGGCAACAAATTATTGGCACTTTTGACATCTGCTTACCCAATCATATGTGTCGTGGAACAAAGTTGGCCAGAAGAACTGTGCCCACAAGATCTTAAACGCCATGACCCTTGATCGAAAATGGCCACCACATGCTTTGCTATGAAATGCTTCCAACAACTGTCGTTGTTGATCTCTACTGATGCATAGCAAGAACATTCTGTCAAGCCCACACTTGTATAGAACGTTGCCTCGCAGCACATAGCTTTGTGCTCTTAACTTCAAGGTTCTTTTTTGCTGTTTGTCCAAGTGGGTTGGACATTCTCCATAAGTCAAATAGTACCAAAGTTTTGAGTACCATTCTTCCGCAGAATCAACCAATAAGACCATGGGAAGGTCTTCCTCAATCGCTATATCTACCTCGCCATCAGCAGCTTGGTGCTTTAGATCACCATCTTCTACTATGAGCTGACATAGATCTCTGTCGTGAACAAGCTTGGTTGGCTTGATCTCTAAGTTATATTCCTGGACTCTTGTAATCCAGTTGCCTCTTTTGGTGCCCATCTCCCGTTGAGTTAGGACACTCTTGACTGCGAGGTGTGTAACGTACACAATGGTGTGGAAATTTAAGATGTAGAATCTAAAATTCTTCATGGCCCTCACAACTGCATAGGCATTCTTTTCGATCTAGGATTACCGAGACTCGCTGTTCTTGAAGCTACTACTCATGAAAGCAATTGGCGATTCGGTCTCCTCGTTCAACTTCTATGTCAATATGGTAGAGGGGGTGTATTTTGACGTGTAACAATAAAGAATGAATTCTTTATTGAAATAGGATCGAACTAGCACTGGTGCCTTACTGATGGCTTCTTTGATTTTGACGAATGCCTCCTTTCCTTTTTCAATCCATTTGAAGGCAGACGTCTTCTTCATCATCGCTGATATGTCTTTGGTCAACTCTGAGAAGTCAGGTACAAATCTTCGGATTGAGTTGTGTTGGTTGGAAGAGATAGGTTTTTGATTGAATCAACCCAATCAGGATCATTCCGAGTTGCCTCTTTGGAGACGATATGGCCAAGTAGCTTGCCTTTTGTCACCGCAAAGATGGATTTCTTGGGATTCAATGATATATGATGGTATGTGCATCTCTCGGACACTTTCACTAAGTGCTGAAAATGATCTTGCTGCTTCTTTGAGAAAGCGGTAAGGTCATCAAGATAGACGACGATCAATTTTCCCTTTAGGTCTCCAAACGCCAAGTCCATGGCTCGTTGAAAGGTGGCACTGGCGTTGATGAGGCCGAAGGGCATCCTCTCATAGGCAAACGTTCCCCATGAGGTGGTGAATGCTGTCTTGATCTAATCTTCCTTGGCCATCGCAATCTGGTTGTATTCGAAAAAGTCGTCAAGTAATGACAACATTTCTGATCCGGTTAGCGTCTGCAATGTGTGTTCCATGATTGGTAAAGGATAATTATCCTTTAGTGACGATTGGTTGAGATTCCTGAAGTCTACGCAAATCCGAATCTCTTTGTTCTTCTTGCATACAGGAACAATATTAGACACCCAGGTAGAATGATGGATTGGGAATATGATCTTTGCGTCCACCATCTTCTGCACCTCTACGTAGATTGTGTCTTGGACACGCGGGTTGTAGTGTCTTTGCTTCTGTTTAAAGGGCTTGATATCTGACTTATGCGGAATTGTATGGGACAATTCCTTTGGCTTGAAGACTTTCAAATCTTCATAGGTCCAAGCGAAGATGTCTCGATACTATCTGAACAAGGAGATGAAGTTGTTGCTTTCCTCTGTGGTGCAACATTTTCCCAACAAGTCGGGGCTTGTCTTTGGTACCGATGTTGACTTGACAGTAATCGACAGATGTCTTGTTGGTCGAGTTTCTCTGATCTTGTACACGCCTGTCATGTCTATCAAATATGTCCTCCAAGTATACTAGACCCTTGGGGATATTGTTGCCTCTTAACTGGATGATACCTGATTCCGTTGCTTCAGAATCTTCTGCTATGGTTCCTTTGAAAGGAGAAGCACTGCCTTCAAAGAATAACTCTTGATAGTTGTCCCCCATGCAAAGGAACTCTTTGATGTCATCATCATCATCAAAGATCTGTCAGTTGTCGCAATTGTCGGGGACAGCTGGCCTGTAGACGAGCTCAATGGCGAAGACATTTTGATGGAAGTCAAAATGGGGCATGAAGAGAGCAGCCAATACCGCAAGGGCATCTGCTCTGCTGTTGTGCTCGTGCGGAATGTATCTGATGTTGAATGCCTCAAACCAATCAATTGCATTCAACACCCTTTGTCGGTAAGACATAAGGCGATTTTTCCTTGATAGCGTTCTCTGATCTGTTGGACGATAAGCTCTACATTGCCTTTGACTTGGAGGAATTTTATACCCATATCTCTTGCATTTTTGAGGCCTAGATGAGTGCCTCATATTCTGCAGTGTTGTTTGTATTATCAAATTGCAAGATAAGCAAATGGGTATGAAGTACCTTCGGGAGAAGTAATGACAACTCCTACTCTCGAGCCTGCTGTTGAGCAACTTCTGTCGAATTGCATTTTCCACATCTTTGAACTTTCTTTTGACGTGCTTGTGGCAAATGCAACCTTCTTTTCTTTAGTTACTTCAGATAGCATGGTGTATGTGTTGGGACCCGTACTTTGATGTAGCACTTGTGCTTGGGGGTCTTGGGACTTCACCACCGTGAATCTAGACTTAGCCTCAGGTTCCAACTTGAAGCTGCCTTTCTTTAACGGGATGGTCGCATACGACCAATCCAATTGAATCTCGCCTTTAAGATCCTTGCAGAAGCTTCTGCTCAATAGCATCCCATAACTGATTGGAATGTCAGTTATCAGGATAGTCATCATGATCTTTTTCTTTGGACAGGACGCCAATCTTACTAGAGCATCCTTTAGTTGGCCTACCAATGGCACCAGTTTGGACTCAAGTGAGTAGCACTTGTCGTGAGTCTCGGTGCATGATATTCCCAACGAGTTCATGATCTGCAAAGGCATGACGTTGTTTGATGCTCTCGAGTCTATTATACAGTTGTTGAGTTTGTACCCTCCCATATATAGAGATATGTAGAAGGGCTTTGGCTTTTCTTCCGATGGTACGGAAGATTCTAGCAACGTGGGTTGGATTGTAGCCTGCTTCTTTACTACCTTGATTTTTCGATCCAGTTGATCGGGATGATTTTGGAGATACTCTAGCTTGTGATATTTGTACCTTCGTCTTCATCATAGACATCACAATGTCAAAAATTGCTGAAGACGGATCTTGAGCATTTGGCGTGGCGTTCTCATGTGAAGATTTGGGATTAGAAGTAGAAGCTTCTTTTCCCTTTTCATTTGACTTCTGTCTTTCTTCCTCTTCTTTCTGTGCTTTGAAGTGCTAGGCACGTGTGAACATAGGTGTCAAAATATTCTCATGGTTGACAGCGAAAGAATATTGATGGTAGTCTTCTTCTTGATTTACGGGTTCGTTGTTGAAGTATCCCGTTGCGGAGTCGCCATCAAAGTTGTCTGTTTGTGGTGAGACAACACTCGCATTAGAAGGTACAAAACTTGAGCTTGGTGTAGCTTCGGCATATCCCATGATCTAATTCTTTCTTTGATTCTCAAGATAGTCGGATCCAGTGTGTTCTCTTGTATCGTGGAAATAGAAAAACACATTAGACTTCTCAGCGTTTGCTTGTCTTGGCAGAGGGCCTGGAAATCTAGGCTTATAGTTATTGAATGGCTGGAAAATTTTCCTCTTTGGCTGGTAAGGTTGTTGAGGCTGTACTGTTGTTGTTGTTGATACTGTGGTGGTGTGGGCAGTGCTTACTGCCCTTGATTGGGTGATTGTCTCTTGAGGATAGTCACCTCATTTGCTACCTTTTGTAGCAGTGGATCTGCTTGTACTTGGACCAGAGGTCTGATAGCGTCATTCTTCATCTTGCCATATGTGATCATGTTGTCCTCCAGTTCGATAGCTCTTTCTTGTGCAACTAGCAAGTCCACTTCGTGGTTTCCTTTTATGAAGAACGCTATCTCCAAGGGAAGGGCGTTGATTAAGCTGCTCATCAGAATCTTGTCTACTGGATTGAGCATATGAGAGAGACGCGTAATGAGGTGATTAAACCTTGCTACGAATTCTCTCATCGGTTCTGTGGGCTCCATCTTTGAGTTTGATAATCGAGCAAACAGTTGATGGCTATCTTTGGCAGGTTTGAACCTTGCCAAGAACTTTTCACTCATGACTTCCTAGCTTGTGATGATACCTGGTTGCAAATGGTTGAACCAGTCGGTAGCATTTTCCTCAAGAGTTTCAACAAAGAGTTGAATGGCGATATCTTCATGAGGTACAAACAAAACGGAGCAAGCCGCTATGAATACTGAGATATGCTCGTCGGGGTGTCTAGCCCCATCGCCATAGAATCTTAGGAAATGTTTCTGCGGTCCTTTGGGAAGTTCATGGTGACCTTGTAGGGCCAATGGGCCTATGTCAGTACCCCATGGTAATGGGGTTGTACGTTTTACATTTCTTGCATTACGACCATTGTTGTTGTTGTTGCCATTGTCGTTGTTACGACCATTGCCGTTATTGTTGTTATCGGCCATTATTTGAGCTTGAGGCTCTTGTTGTAGATCTTCTTGAAAATGCTCAGGAACCTCTTTGAAGACTTGCTCTATGTTGGATGCTTCTCCAACGTTTTCTTGAAATAGAGGATTGGTTCTCCTCCTTGTATATACTTGATAAGCCAAGGTGCTTACTGCCACGCAGGAGGTGGTAATACTGGCCTTCCGGCTGCAAGATCAGCCTTCCATTCTTCCTTGTCCATAGTAATAGCTACGGCCCTCCACTGAGCAGGTGATGTATTTTTCTCGAAGATGAAGGTACGCAGACTACTGATGATGTCCTATTGCTCTCTTCCAATGAATGTAAGATTTGGTTGGAGAGTCGCCAGAGCAAGATCTGGTTGTTCAATTGGGGCCCAAGGATGCCAGATAGTCATTCCTGTGACATAAAAGCGTTAGCTTTTCTTGAAGTTTTATGCCTCGTTGCCTCACGGTGGGTGCTAGAAAACTGTTGGCGTTTCAATTAGCACCTCTAGAGTGCTTATTGGAAACAGATAGCTATGCACAATGCGTGATGATTGCTCTTCAAATTATGGAGGGGAAGCTCCCTTTTGTTTGCTGATGTTTATGTAAAAGTAAATGGGCTTAAAGTTCCTATCTGTTTTTACTCAGCAGGAAAGACACAAGGGTGCATAAACACAATGCGTTGCAGCTAAGGTTTTCTCTGGTTTCTGTAGATCTTAACTACAACTATGCTAACTTTTAATCTATCCTATCTCCTCAAGGTAAACAGAGCATGAGGGCATAGGACTGGGAATGGATTGGTTGGATTACTTGGATTGGCTGTCTCTCAAAATGCATCGGATGCTTTGAACTCTCAGATCTATGCTAGAATAAGGCTTTATGCAAGCAATCACTCTTTACGGTAAGATGGATCTTAGGATTGCCAAGGAGGAGGAACCCCTGTCCAAGGTATACGCTGGGATGCAACTTACTAGAAACAACAAATCATGATGAACTGGCTAACAGGATTCTAGAGGAGGTGACGATGCCTATCCAAAAGTGTAGGCTAAAAAGCACATCATTACACAACATAAAATGACAATCATTAACAACAAAATACCCAAGGAGGTGATGACACCTGTCCAAGGGGGAAATTGAAACAATAGATTGTTAGAACAAGACGATGAAAGAACTTGAATCTTTAGATCAAATTGCATGTGCCTTTTGATTTCTTTCTCCAAACTTTCTCAATGAATTACAAAGATTTGGGACAGCAAAGGTACAAAATCATACACAATTGCTTGTCAAACCAAATAACTCTCATCCAAGAGTGAACAAATATGCACTTGCAAGCTTGTTGGAAACAATGGGGCAACAATTTTGTGTAGTAAATAAAGGTTACAAAATACTGAGCCCAAGGCTCTTATTTATAGAACTCAAAGGAGTAGGCAACCCTAAAATCTCCTTGAGTTAACATAGAGTTCTTACCAATCAATCAACAAGATTTATTCCTAAAAAGTAGGAAACCTATCATTTAACTGGAAGTCTACTTCAGTTAACTGAAACTAAACTAAGAGAGAACTCAAAGTACAAAAGGTGTCTTCAAGATAGACATCCACGATTAGTGGAGATATACATCCATAGTTAGTGGAAGTCAAAGTAGAGATCCACAATTAATGGAAATAGACATGCATGATTTGTGGAATAGTTAGTTAACTTGGAAGGAAGCATCAAGTTAACTATTGTTCGTCATAAATGCTAACTTGGTAAGACATCGCAACTAGGTGTCTTACACCTCACCACCTCCAATCAACAACTCTTCTATCCATTCGTTGACTTCTTCTGCCTCTGGACAGTCAATGCTCTGTAGGATGATGATGATGTTGCGCTTCGACATCTCTTCTCCACTCGCAAGCTGCTGCTGATATTCAATACATTTTGCAGCTGCGTCATCCAGCTTGGCGGACATGTTTGAAATCTTCCTCAACTCGCAACTAGCAGGGTCACTGCAAAAAGTACCACAGATGAGATCTTGGAACTGTTTTTGCACTGCGTCTAGCTCAATGTATGCACCTCCCTCGTGCTGGTAGAGGCAAGGGATGGATATTACCAACGTTCTTACGAAGTTGATAAAACTTGCTACAATCTGTCAATACTCAATCAACTCCACAAAATTGGCATCATAGGCTTTCACCTTGTATGCCAGCTGTTCTTTCCAAGTGAAAAGATGTCACTTATTCTCTACAATGGTAACTGATTGGTACGCCAATTGTAGGTTTGAAACTGTGATCTCATCCCTCGGCCTCTTCTCTGCTGTCCGTTGGTCTAACTGTTGAATTGTAGGTTTGACGAGCTCTGGACCTCAACTGGTACAACTTTGCAAGTACATACTGTCCTTTGATGACAAATTCTTCCACTTGACTTCTCAAGTGTTTTCCATATAGGATCAGTTGGTGATGATTTTGCTCCGCGTGGAGGTCTAGCATCTCTTGTGGCAAAGTAGAGATGTTTGGAGTACCATGCATCAAGCTAGATATGTATAACCTCAGTTGCTGGTTTTCAGCCTTCAAGGCTGCTTTGTCTTTGTCGTCCTTTGCCATTCTTTCTTGGACACTCATTGATGCAATTCCAAGAAGATTTGCCTCCACTTGACGAGTGGTCTTATCGAGGTTGACCTTCAACAAAGTGAAGTCCCCAACCTTTGCCTCATGTATATTCCTGTCTTTTGGTGGTGCAGCTATCTATGACAATTTCATTATCAGCATTCTTTCCTACGTGGACCTGCTTATTCATTTTCTTCGTTGGCATGTCTTGAGGGACATTGTCGAATTCTGTGAAGTCCAACTGGTAGGATGGCCTTTGTCTCTTCCTTCCTGGGAGGTTCTCAAGCCAAGATGAATTATGACTAGCCTCTCTGGAAGGAGGGGCGTTAGGCCCTTGAATGCTTGATGTATGAGATTGCATCGTGATGTCGTGTGGTGGCGAATCCAAGTCAACAAAGACTGGTGACTACTGTAGTGGTGGCGAAGTGGGAGGCTCTATTTCCACTAATGGTACTGTATCAGCTACAATTGCTTCCATCATTGGCTTTGTCTCAGCTGTGATCATCTCAATCATTGGCTCAACTGTAGCTGTTTCCATGACTGGTTCAAGTATTCTTGTGGTTGTCTCCACATGTATCTCTTGCTGATTTGTGTTCTTCCCCTTGTGTGCCCTGACATCCTCATTCCTCTGGGAGGGTTACTCGATTGCTTTAGTCTGGGCTTCTTCCTTGATGTGGAAGGTAGTGAAGGATGAACTGGTGGCGGCTTTGTGTGGAGAATTACTACCTTCCTTGTCTTCTTACTATCCAAGTAGAGTAAACTATTTCTGACAAGCCTACTTGTCCTTTCCTCTATAGATGTACTCTCCTTGGCGTACCAATCCACTTTTCCAAATGGTGTTGACTCCACTTGATCCACGAAGAATGAAGGAAGAATTACTTCCCCATTGTCATCCGGTAGGCCTTCCACATCTTCTGACATGAAGTCAACAATTTGTAGAAGTCTAAACTGGGTGTAGTTACATCTTCGTACATCAAACTCATCTTCACAGTTGACCCAATAATCTTCCATGGAAGACTCGTGTGAAGAGTGCTGCTCAAGGTGTGTTGCATAAAGGCCTCTAGGATCATACAACCGTCTCTCAATGAGATATTTGAGATTAAGTCTCATCGTCTCTTGGCACATGGTTTTGGCATCATCTGCTATCTTACACCTGTAGAGTCCCATATGGAAAGGAAAGCTCGCAGCCGTCTTGCATTTGAGACGCAGATGAGAATGAACTTCGACCAATTGCCGCAAGAACTCCATGAAGACTACCCTATCTGAAGGGTAGTGAGGTAACATGGCAATATGACTGTTGTATCAATATATGCTTATATAGGTGAAGGTGGGGAATTGGATGAACCAATTTGCCTAGTCCACCATTGCCTCCTTGGCCATTGGTGATATACGTATATGCATCTCATGGTTGAGGTCCCTTATGGTGTGCATTGTGAAGAGATCATTTGTTCGCTTGAAGTGTCATTCAACTAGTGTGAACTCAAGTCGCGGAAAATGTTCGTGGACCCTCTGCACACTATAATGTCCCCTTCTCATCAGTGATCAGCTCAGTTGCTCATCAGCCTATTTCGGAGGCCCGTAGGCTCGTTGAGGTAAAATTAGGGTTTCCTTGCTTGGAGGTTTGAGCATTTCTGGGTGTTTACTATTTATAGTAAATACTATTTTTGGCAGTGGTCCTATTGGTAGTGCTTCAGTATGTTTCTAATTTTGTTGGAGCAGTTGGTAATTTTGGTGTAGCTTTCAAAATGCAAAAGTTGATGGCAATTATTTAATAAAAGGCAATTAATGTTATGTTTCTTTGTTGACCCCTTGGCCTAGGAGGATAACTTTAAGTTGTGTTTAAAAGAAGGGCTTGGAGAGGGACGCCTTCATAAAGGTGTTTTAATATTTTTAATAAAGTTTTTATGTTGCCTTGAAGTGGGACGCCATCTTGAGGAATTATGTATTTTGGAAATTTGAAAAGTTTCTTCTATGGCTTTTGGTGTGCCTTGAAGGGAAGTTGATGAGTTTTCTCCTTTCCTATAAAAGTGAAGTTCTGCTCCAGCATTTGTATCCATGAAATTATGCTAAAGTTATGCTGTCGAAATGACATTGTGATTATTTCTTCAAGGGATGCTTACCTCCTAGATTCCAATCAATTTCGTGTTTGAGAGACAACACCTAATTGGTTTTTTATTGTTGCTTTTCATTTAGACTAGTAGATGGAGCAATAGTTGAAGATTTTTGGAGTTTTGTCAAATTCCGAGTTGTTGGTTCATATACAGCTGAAAGTGAATTTTGTATGCAGCTCATTGAATAAATTCAATTTGGTTCTGTGTATGGTTGATATGTGTTTGTCTACCATGGGCCCCCCTTTCCACCAAATTTGAGATTTTATTATTAAGTTTCAGATTTTATATGCCAAAATCGCCCCTCAAGGAGGGTCGTACCATTCATTCATGGTCTTGGGATTCGTGCCAAATAAACAGGGATGATTTGATGCAGTTTTATGATCTGATTTGGGGCGCCATCCTCCTAGAAGACCTTTGCACTTCGTTTCATGCCATTCAGAGGTATTTTGGTGAAGTTATGAGCATTTAATTGATTTTACAGTTGCTGGTTATTCATTTTCAGAATTGCAGATTTACATTAGACTTGTTTCAGTTTGAATTTCCAGTCCTTTCTTCATCAATTATTGTTAATATTTAACATGGAATCATCCAGTATCTCGGTGCTTTGAATTCATTGTAATATTCACGTAATTTGCAACTCTCTTTTCATATTGTAAGACTGTAAATAGTAGTACTATTCTAGTCCTTTATTGCTGCAATTATTTCTTATTTCTCACATTAAGTACCCCTGGATGGTTTACCGCCAGTGTGGAGAATAAATATCTAATCTCTTTTGTACCCACTGTCAAGTGGTGAATCCCCACTCTTGAGTGGATGCCCGACACAGCGGATGGATTAGTAGTTGGAGTTCTTTTCTATGGCTGGTTATCCGCCTTAGTTTCTTTAAATTTGTAATAAGTACTCTGCCATATGTTAGCACCTCGCCCTCAATGGGATGTTGAGTGCACATTCTTGGCATTGAGTTTTATCTTCAGTTTCCAGTTGTATTCTATTTTTGTATCAAGTTTGGATCCTAGGGATCTTCTGACCATATGCCCGCCCCTCTTCCTTAAGTGGTTTTAGGGCGCATTCTTGGTTAGAGTTTCTTTGATAGTGTTTTGGATTTGGTGCTAACGCTAATCAAGTTGGCCAAGTGTTGGTGATTGTGTAAAACTGTGGCAAAAAATTGGTTAGCATATTTCACACACCTAAGGTTCCTGCAGTGTTTAATGCTCTAAACTGGCTTTGGAAGGCAATCAGGTATACAAGATATGAGCACATATGGAACCTGTGAGCCTCTAAGAACTCGGTCATTTGCTGGTGGGGTGTATCACTGATGAGGGTGGGCCAGTCGTAATGCTCTCTGTTGCTTACTATCTTGGCAATGATGTAGTACATCCACGACTGAAATTGGTTTGCTTCCTCATGTCCAATGATATGGTTGAGTAGCGTGATCATCACTGCATACTCATCTCGAAACTCTCCATGCCCCACATTCTTGGGCAAGTTGGCCTTTTTCACTTTTAGCCATTTTTTTGCTATTCTTTGTTGGCACTTATCTTTTGATGCTTCAAATGCCCTTTCGCATTCTCTCACAGATATGACCACATTGGTCGAACATGGTGAAATAACAAAACACTTTTTGACATCCTTAGGTTTAAGGCTGCGAATCACTCGCCCATCCATTGAGCGAATTTCTCGTGTGGTAGGGTTGTACTGCCTAATGCAAGCAATTACAAACTCCACGCTCTGTAATGTGATCGGGATTGATGTAGCCTCAAGCAATTTGGATTGCTTGATGTTCTGTAATGTGATCTGGTCTATGCCCTCCAACCTTTCTGAGTTGACCTCTGGGTGCACTTGATGCAAGTTAGTGTCTGTCGTTTTCAAGAAATCATGATACAAGACTGTTTTGGTCTTGTATTGTACTTGGGAGAACTGCATTTTGAAAAAATTAAAGATCAACTGTGCACACGATGCTATTTAGACAACTTTTGAAAACCCTTAAAAATAGCACCTGTTGAGAAGTATTTTTCCGGAAAAAATTTGACACATGGGTTTTGTTCTTGCTTCAATGCTGAACAAACCCAGTTCGTTTGATTTTCGAATCTTTGACTTTTTGGAAAAATCCCTAAAAATAGGGGCAACAAGTTTGTTGTTTCTGGAAAATTCAACAAGTGGGTTTTGTTGCAAAAGCTGTGCTAGTCATACCCAGTTGGTCAGATCTGTGATTGCCTATTGCTTTCTGGGACATGCAAGAAGATCTAAGACAAGAAAATAGGAAAAAGGCAAGAAGAAGATTGGAAGTTATCAACTGCCTTTATGGAAAAATGATGCCTCTGGATGCAACCTCTGAGAAATTATCCTTGTGTGCAACTGATCTTCAAAAATATGAAGAACGATGAAAACCCCTCTTTCAAATCTTGAAAGGACATCTTGGAGAGAAAATTGTTGTTTTAGCCTTCAACTTGCAAAGAAAGATAATGAAATATGACGCCTAGGCTTGATATATAATGATTCAAGTTTGAATGTATCAAGTTTGGGCGCCAATTCATGATTGAGGAGTGATTTGGCTGATCTGGAGTTCTCAAAACTGATTTCCACTGATTGTGGGACGTTTTAGACATGAAAAGCCTTCAAAATATCTAACTCTAGTCAACATATCTTGCTTTGACTTTTAGGTGTGCTTTTGAGGAGTTTAACACTTTTTCCATGGCGAAGTGCCTCCGTTCAATCCCTGACTCTGGTTATTTAGTTGATCTTGAGCTGTTGCTGATAGATCCATTGTTGAGATGGAACAACTTTGATTAAGTGTGCTCGGGAGTTGTAAAGCCAAAAACCTGAATCTGATGCCTCAAATTCAAGGGCACCTTTTCCCAATAGGGGTGCTTTTAGCTTGACTTAGTCAATTTCTTTAGTATTCTTCAATTCCTCCATTTTGACCTCCATGTTTAATCTAAGATCACCAATCGACCGATGATCTTGTTGAAACATGGGATGGATAAACCAACCAGTTCCAGCATTTAACGCCTTTGTGGATTTTAAAGTTGGGCTTTAAGGTCCTTCAAAAGAGATGACTGCCTTGGTGAAAGTTGATGAACGCATTTGGCCCTTGGAATCCAAGGGCGCTCTTGGCCAGCAGAGGCGCTTTTAGCTTGTAGTTTGCATTTCCTTTGAAAATATTCATATCTTCACGGTTCGTGCTCACCGTGCATCATGACTGACTTGAGCATTGTTGTTGACGACGTGGGCACATGCATCTTAGCAATCACCTTCATCGTGCTGCATGTACGGGCGTTGGAAAAATGACTAAGGCATTTGACTGCCTAGCCTCCTCTTGGTAGCAAGGCATGCATTCTCTAGACTTAGCCAATTTTTTGGCATTTTTCAATTTTGAAAATCCCCTCCATCATAGAGCATCTTTTTGAGCATTTTCTTAATGGATTCTTTGTTGAAGCTTTTGAGGCTTAGATTTCAACACCTGCTACTAGCCATTCTACCATTAATGGCTGCGGAGGTCCCAGCTTTCTTCCTGAAAAATGAAAATAAACCCACCAGAGTAAAACAAAATTTTTGGTGATTTTGACTTGACTAGTGTGATCGTGAAGTCGATTAATCCTATCAAAATCATTTTCAATCATTTCTGGGAAGGTCCTATTTTTAGGGATTTTCCTAAAAATAGGGGTTTGAAACCCTAATTTTCAAATTTTCAGAAATTTGCAAGCATCTTCCTTGACACAAGCCCAACAAAAACTTTATGTTTAGTTTGACCTAAAACAAACTTTTGACAACATTTTTACATGAGTTAGATCATCTGAAGTAAAAATGTCTCTTTGAAGCAAAAATTTATTTTGGGTACAACACATATGATCTTAGAAATTGTCCTTTCATTGTAGATGATTCATGACTAACCACAATGAAATCAATAATGTTCCATTCCACACAAATGGATATAACACTTGTGGCTGATCCATCAAGTGTGTGACCAATAGCATCATCTTTTTGAGCTTTCAAGGGCCTCTCCAAAAGAGGAAAGTCATAAACTTCATGATGCCAACTAGACCAACACAACTCAACATGCTCTTCTTGTGGGCTTACCTCAAGAAACTGTTCCCTTGTATATTCAACATCCACACATTCTTCCTTTGAAAGAAATAAGGATCTATTGTGTGCTTCTCTTTGTTTTCTTGTATTATGTATTAGATTTCAACTTTCCTTAAACCACTTGTACGTGTTGTCTTGCTTGGGCAGCACGCATCTTGGCTTTGTTAGTTCTTATAGACCACCCATCACACAACTGTTGTGCCCTTTTAACATCTTCCATAGTATGGTGAAGAAAATCAGGACCTTTGTGGCTTGAATCCCCAACATATATCTCATGTGTAACATTCTCAACTTGAGTACCAACATAGAAAGATTTAGAAACATTATTACCTTCATGTGAAATGGATGCTACCTCATGATTATAACTGTAGTTGCAAAAGTCAAAATAGGTGTCATACCTAGGTATCATGTTTACAACATCTCTAAAGGGCTGGTCCATGACTGTAATCTCTTCCACTTTGTGATCACAATGAAGATTCAATGGTGCAATAGGTGACTCCTCATGAACCAAAGTTTTAACTTCTTTAGGATTCTCACATAATGATTGATTTTTGCAACGATCATGATCACTAGTAGGCTGCAGATCACAAGCAAGTGATTCCTTTCTCTTTCCTTGTTCTTGCACCTTTAGCTCATCATTTTTCTCAATGCTTTCTTTGCTATCTTTTGATTTTTCTTCCTTTTTTTGCTGCTGATATGGACTTGTAAACATCAAGTCAGCTTCATCTTCATCCAGTATACCCAAAAATTGTGTGAATGATAACATATCTTGTAGCTTTTGAGGAAGAGCAATACTTGTCATAGCTGGCCATGATGGCTTTACTTGTTAGCGAGGCATGAGAACTCTTAGTTGTTCTTGTAGATGGAAATGAACCTTTAGAGTACTTAATTTCCCTTGAAAGTAAATCTTTTAAATGCTGCATTATCTGAAGGATCTTATATTGTGTTTGTTCAAACTCTTCCCATGCCTATTTATTGTTAAACAACTTCGCCATGATGACCTTTTTTGCTGTCACAACTGAAAACCAAATCCAAACTGACTTGTGCACAATTGACTTCACACCAATTGAATGCAATCATTACCCAATAGGCTGGCAGGAATATGGCTTTGATACCACTGAAGTATCCCTTACTAGATATAACCCAAAAACTCGGTTTTGAACATTTAACATTTCATCAAATAGTCGGCATGTAATCTAGTCTGAGACTGATTTCTGAGTGTGTATGTGTTGTTTGAAGCCTTGTTGGAGTGCTTAATATTGCCAAATTAAAAAGAACATGTATAAAAATGATAAACAAAGATTGCATAAACATATAACATGAATTCCACTTCAAAAGTTGCCTTTATTCAATCTATATCAGGTCTGATTTACAATAATGACAAGTCTGATATAAAGTTATCAGAGCTGTAACAACACTATTACACCCCATACAAATGAAAGATTTATATTCCCAACATGCTAAGAACATATCCGATGACAGTTTGATGGTTTCCTTGACAATACAGCTCCAAATAAACTTGATGTGGCTGATCCAAACCTTGAAACAAGACGAATATGAACTTCAGTAACCAACTACAGGCATGTCAACAATGGCTGAACTGAATTTGCTCCTTAGTGGTCTAAAAACCCTAATTTTCAGTTAGGGTTTGACTGAAAATGACACCCAAAAAGGATGGCCAGTGGGTGAATGCATTGAAATGATGATATTTGTTGATAAGAAGCCCCAATCTGCAATTATATTCTGATAACTCACTGCTGCAATCAATTTTGAATGCAAATTAACCTGTGATGAAGACCAATGATGCCCAAATGGAAACCCTAGGTAGATTTCCCTGTTTCGTGAATTGCTTCGTTTATGTTCCACTACTGTCAGGACGGGGACGGGGGATGGCAGGGATGTACTGATGTTTCTTAAGGCAATTTTTAGGGGACTACAGGGACGGCCACATACAAAAAATACATATATATATATATGATTTTTTTCAAAAATTTATTAATATAATAGAGAGAGAGAGGAAAGAGAGATAGATATGTCATCACACACAATTGATAACAACAATATCAATATGTAAGTAAATCACGAGAGTAGTACTATAATAGCATAAGAAATGTCATTAAAGCATTATAAAATTTATCACAGCAGTATCAAACATCAATAAAACCATGGTCTATCAATATCCAAATGTCTCAAACATGTATCTAGAAGTCTCAAAGTTCAAACATGAAAATCAAAATATTAAATACAACAATCTATGAAATTAAGCCTCATTCGGGCTATGAATATCCAAAGACTCAGAACTATTTGAGTCACTATCATCCTTTGGCAAGAGTGGATCATCCAATGGTAGCCTGACCAATCCTGGTTGCACCTCCTCCTCATCAATTTGCCTAACATCCTCAGGATCAACATCCCATCGTGCTGCTGGAGTTTGACGATACTCAGTAGTCTGTCGGTCTTGAAGTCTCAAGGCACTATGAACTGCAACTAATTTCTTAGCTCGTTTTGAAGTAAGCCTGTTTCTCTTAATGGAGTGGATGAAGCCATAGGTGGACCAATTCCTCTCTGCAGCAGAGGAACTAGCAATCTGTGAGAGCAAACGGATGGCAAGTTGTTTCAAATCCGGTGTGTCCTTCCCATGGAATTTCCACCATCCAATGGGGTTGTTCTGTGCAATGGTCGCCCTATCCATCCTAGCCTCTGGTTTGCTAAATGTAGGACCCTGAAGATCAGAAAACATAAGCCATTGCTCTCTAAGAATGGTTGCCTGCTCGTTGGCATACATTTTATGAAGGGCTGCTGTAAGCCCCTCTATCACCTCGTCATCCTCAGAAGGAAGCATTCGGCCAGGTCTAGGTACATACCACTTCGGATTAAGAGCATAGGCAAGCATATGAAGAGGGGTATTCATTGTGTTCCACCTCTTTGTCACAATAGGCCTAATATTGTCCTCATAAAAACTCATCTCAGGATCATTTTTACGAATAGCTTGCTTCATTTGGTCAAGCATGCTATCAAAAGTCTCATATATCTCTCCCAAGCTAGGAGAGTCTGTATTTGCATACCGGATTATCGCAACAGCTGGTGATATGAAAGAGCAAATATACCTACAAAAAAAAATTAAAAAAATTAGAACTTTTAAAATACAAAGACTAAAGTAAGACAGTGTAAGTGTAACAAATTCAAAAACAATTTAAATTTTCAGATTTCTTACTTGATATTGGCCCACCAAGTTTCATTAAGTACTCTATCTCTTACTTCCTTGCCTTCACTTGTCTTCGATAGAGTCCACCTTTTCCATTCTGCACAAACAACCATGGCTTGTAGAGCATCTTGGACCTCCAACATCCTCTCCAACAAAATATAGTAGCTAGCATATCTAGTCTCAACTAGTTTGAGGAATTCTTTCTTTGAATAAGATCGGAATAAGGCAAGTGAAGTTTGATGGTTACATACAAACATTTGTACGTTTCTAGCCTCTGAAACTGCTGCCTTCACCCAATCTATTTTGCCAATGTCTTTCAAAGCATTATTCAAAGCATGTACGCAACATGGAGTCCAGAAAATATGTTTGTAAGCACTCTCAATCATCAAACCAGCTAGCTTACAAACACGAGCTGAATCTGCCACAACCTGCACAACATTAGAAGGCCCAACCTCCTCTATGGCCTCCCTCAAAATGCCAAACTGAAAATCAGCATCCTTAAGCTTCCCAGAACAATCAATGGCTCGAAGAAAGTATGAACCAGCAGGGCATGTAACAATAACATTAATAAGTGGCCTATGTCGAATATCACTCCACCCATCCATGACAATGGAACAGCCAGTCCTAATCCATGTTTGCCTCATCTCCTCCATCATCATGGTAGCTTTTGAATATTGTTTGTCAGGGAGGGAGGTACGCAATCTATGTTCTCCAGGGGGGGCATAAGAGGATCCAACTGCCAATATTTCTCTCACCATTGTTTTGTAATAAGGTGACCTTGCCAAATGAAATGGAATAGCATGTGCATAAAAGAATTTGGCCACTGCATCATCAGCTTGCTCACGTTTTTGCACATTCATTAACCCCATGACTGAAGCTTTCTCACTTGCTTTCCTCTTCCCTCTATCACAACTCTCCAACTGATACATTGGAAGAGGCTTGCAAATCAGCTAATGACCGTTTTCTGTTTTGAATGGTAATCATTTGTGCCTCACTTACTCCAGCCAACTTTGCAAATAGAAGTTGTTGCTCCAATGTTATTGTTGTACAAACTCTAACACCCTTTCCATAGTCACCCACTAGATGGCCTCTAATCCTTGTATAG